>NW_021026664.1:103962-150536 GCF_004153795.1 Camellia sinensis
TTCTGGAGGACTCTAAACTTTCGCAGCACCCTTGATTTGTACTCTAGTGTTAAAGGGCTACGGGCCTTTGTAACATAGGTCCCTCGTGCTGGAGGACTCTAAACTTTCGCAGCACGTCTTGTTTTGAAAGTCCCTTGTGCTAGAGGACTCTAAACTTTAGTAGCACCCTTACTTGAGATGCCTCTCTTGCTTTGTCTTGTTTTGCCACGGACGGTTTGCCGCGTGGATACGTTTGCCGGAATGTTAATATTTGTAATATGTGATGCTAGTAAGTATCCCTTGAAGCTTGAAGATCTGTTAGATGGACGAGGTCCATTCCTTGTTATATATAAAGTTTTGTCTTGTATTGTTTTGAAAGGGCTTCGGCCATTATTCATGCAAACTCCTTTATCATTTATACCATTCACTGTGTATCCAAGCTCACCCTCTCTATATATATGTAGGTGACGAACAAGAAGGCGGTGACGCCTAGATGTGATTCTGGAGCTTATTTTGGGTTTTTTATTATGTCGGCTTAACCTGTATTTGCGTCGGCAGTCTTGAAAATTATGCTTCTCGATTTGTACTACTTGTATGTTGCGTACGTCGACTTGAGAAGCCTTTTGATCAAGATGTGTGTTTTGCATGATTGTTATGTCGGCAAAGAGGATGTCGGCAATCTGGCAGACTGTGTTCTTAGACCTGTAATTCGTACAATTTGTTCATGTCGGCTTGTGGAGCCTTTTGCTAATATGTAAAAAAAATGTAATTTGTACTTTACTTTGCTGGTAATTAAGATTATAACCCATACGTAAATGGTTGCTATCTCTTTTGACTTAAGCACAGCTCTTATGGACTAATCTGTTTGTATAAATCGCTTCCGCACTTGTTAGCCCCATATATTTATACTCTGTTGTGTGTGAATTTTTGAAAGTTGGCCTTCGGTAATCTCAAATTACTGGCCATCACGGCACTAAACTACTAGGGGCGGTTTGGGGTCGTGACAGAATGGTATCAGAGCACAAGTTCCTTGGTATACGTTATTCACACACCTTGAGTCCTAAAGAGCATAGGATTTCCCCTTAGAAGGATGTTAGGATTGCATCATATTGCTTGCTATGTGGTCAAGGTGTGCATCATCTCGGCATGCTTAATTGTTACTTGCCTACGTGATTATTTGTTCATTTTGTTTAAAAGTCACATTTTGCATACTTATAGCATCATGAGGAGAGGTAGACCTCCAGTTGGCCGAGATCAGTCCGATGACAGATTGGACAGACTGGAGAGGTTAGTTGAAGGTTTGGCCCGCGAGTGAAGGCAGACAAGACAGCAGTATGCTAGTGCTACATCGACTCAGGCCGAGCAGACAAACGGCCGAAATGCAGTTCCACCTCCACCGCCTCCAGTACCACAAGTGCCCCCATAGCCAGCTTTATATGGGGACGGCATGATAGCGCTCATCAGGGAGTTCAAGAAAATGAAGCCACCAAGATTCCAACGGGGTATAGAACTGATGAAGGCTGAAGCCTGGGTTTTGGAAATGGAAAAACTGTTCGAGATCTTTCCCAGCACTGACACCCAAAAGGTGACATTAGCAGCTTTTACACTAGATGACGACGCCCGCAGATGGTGGATGATGGTTCGAGAAAGCAATCCAGACTTGACCTGGACCCAATTTTTAGAATTGTTCTACACCAAGCATTTTCCCTTAAGTGTTCGGAATCGCAAGGCTACCGAGTTTCAGACTTTGACGCAAGGCAGTAGAACAGTAGCTGAATATGACCGTGCCTTTACCGAGTTGGCAAGATACGCACCCCACATGGTCAATGATGAATATATGAAAGCTAGGAAGTTTGAAAGTGGACTCCCTGGACCGATACAAGACCGGGTTAACATGCTCAACATGCCGACTTATGCTGGAGTGTTGGACAAAGCTATTCTGGCCGAGGCTAATTTGAACAGATACCAGGGCTCAGGAGAGAGCCAGAGGAAGAGGCAGAGTTATGACAATCGCCGGGCACAGATTGGTACCAATAAGAAAGCGAACATCGGCAGTTCAAGCAACCCAAGGCAAGAGAGTGGTACTAAGTCGATATGTTCCAGTTGTGGGAAGCCACATTTCGGGGTCCGTCGTCGGGCGTCTGGGGCTTGTTACGAATGTGGTGAAGTAGGTCATTTTGTGAGGGACTGTCCAAAAATGAAGGCTAGGGAAAGTAAGAAAGATGAGAATACTTCGGGCTCCGTGTAGAAAGGTAACGCTGGGAAAGGACCTTTGAGACAAGGCATAGTTTTTGCACTGGTACCAGGGGACACTCAAAATGCTGAGACAGTGGTGTCAGGTATGCTTTCAATTTGCTCTCAAAGTACATATGTATTGATTGATTCGGGTTCTACGCATTCATTCATTTCTGTTAAGTTCGCCGAGAAGATTAATAGGAAACTAGAACCCCTTGATTATGTATTATCTGTATCTACTCCATCTGGGAGATCTATGAATGTTGCATCCATCTATCGAGCATGTGTTGTTATGATTGGGAATGTTGAACTGTTAGCTGATTTAATGCCATTGGACATAACTCATTTTGATGTTATATTGGGGATGGATTGGTTAGTGGCAAATCACACGTCCATATATTGTGTTTCTAAGAGTGTCACGTTAAAACCCCCAAATCTAGCCGAGGTCACGTTTCAGGAAAAAGGGGTAGTATCCCCACCTTACTTAATTTCATCCATGAAAGCCTACAGATTGATCCAAAAAGGGTGTCGAGGTTATCTGTGTAGCATATTAAGTAATTTGAATGGAAGTGTTGAGTTAGCCGACGTCCCAGTGGTTAATGAATTCCCCGACGTCTTTCCAAATGATTTGCCTGGTCACTTAGTGGATAGAGAGGTAGAGTTTGCTGTTGACATCATATCGGGAACCCAGCCCATCTCTAAAACACCTTATAGGATGGCCCCCGCCGAGCTTAAGGAATTGAAACTTCAACTACAAGAGTTGCTAGATAAGGGTTTTATTAGGCCGAGTACTTCACCCTAGGGAGCACCCATCTTGTTTGTTAAGAAGAAGGATGGCACACTTCATCTTTGTATTGATTACCGGGAACTGAATAAGGTAACCATTAAGAATAAGTACCCGTTGCCGAGGATAGACGATTTGTTCGATCAATTACAAGGAGCACGAGTCTTTTCCAAAATTGACCTTACATCGGGCTACCATCAACTTAAAGTCAAAGCCGAGGATGTTGAGAAGACCGCTTTTCGGACGAGGTATGGCCACTACAAGTTTTTAGTAATGCCTTTTGGAGTGACCAATGCCCCTGCAGCCTTTATGGATTTGATGAATAGAGTCTTTAAGCCATACCTAGATGAGTTTGTAGTTGTCTTCATCGATGACATATTGATCTACTCTAAGAGTAAAGCCAAACACGAGGAGCATTTGAGACTTACCTTACAGACTTTGAGGGATCAGAAATTGTATGCTAAATTTAACAAGTGTGAGTTTTGGCTTTCCACTGTTTCATTTTTGGGTCATGTAATTGATGAAGAGGGTATTTCAGTAGATCCTAGTAAAATTGAAGCCGTTGTGAATTGGCCGAGGTCGGTTAATGTGTCCGAGGTTCGTAGCTTTCTGGGATTGGCTGGTTATTATAGAAAATTCGTAAAGGATTTCTCAAGGATTACAACTCCGTTGACACAACTGACTAAGAAGGGAGTGGCTTATGAATGGACTAAGGATAGGGAAGCAGCCTTCCAAGAGTTGAAGACGAGGTTAGTCGCAGCACCAATTCTTGTACTACCATCAGGTAATGAAGAGTTTCATGTCTACAGTGATGCCTCGCATAAGGGTTTGGGTTGTGTATTAATGCAAAAAGGTAGGGTTATAGCATATGCATCTCGCCAGTTGAAGCCACATGAAAAGAACTATCCCACCCATGATTTAGAATTAGCAGTCGTGGTATTTGCTTTGAAGGTTTGGCGCCACTATCTGTATGGAGCTTCTTGTCAGGTTTTCACAGATCATAAAAGCTTGAAGTACTTGTTCACTCAGAAGGAATTGAATATGAGGCAGAGAAGATGGCTTGAGTTGTTGAAAGATTACGATATGCAAATCTAATATCATCTAGGTAAAGCTAACACCGTGGCCGACGCTTTGAGTAGAAAGATGGTTGGAAATTTGGCATGCCTAACCGCAATCTTAGTGGAACTGACTATTGTTGAGGAAGTAAAGACAAGACAGATGGAGGATGAATTCTTGAAGAAAGTAGCCGATGAGATTATCACAAAGCCGAGCACAGGGTACACCATAGAGAATCAAGTGCTCAAGTTTGAAGGAAGGTTGTGTGTAGCCGACATCCCAGAGTTGAAAAGAAAAATTCTGCAGGAAGCTCATGGTTCCAAGTTTGCTGTTTACCCCGGGAACACCAAGATGTATCAGGATGTGAAGCAAACGTTTTGGTGGCCAAATATAAAAGGAGAGATAGCCGAGTTCGTGTCCCAGTGTCTGTATTGTCAACAAGTAAAAGCGGAACATCAAAGGCTAGCAGGACTTCTTCAACCTTTGCCAATTCCTGAGTGGAAATGGGAGCACATCTCCATGGACTTTGTGGTTGGTTTGCCGAAGACACAAAAGGGTATGGATTCGATTTGGGTTATTGTGGATAGACTAACTAAGTCAGCACACTTCTTGCCTGTTAAGACCACCTTCAACACCGATAAACTTGCTTTGTTTTATGTGAATTAGATTGTTAGACTTCATGGTGTGCCGATGTCAATTGTGCCAGACCAAGATTCGAAGTTGGTTTCCAGATTTTGGCAGAGCCTACAAAGAGCTTTCGAAGCCGAGTTGAGGTTTAGCACAACTTTTCATCCCCAAACTGATGGGCAAACAGAGAGGACGATTCAGACACTTGAAGATATGCTTAGACTATGTGTATTGGACCTCCAAGGAAGTTGGGGAGTACATTTGCCTTTGGTGGAATTTACCTACAACAATAGCTATCAAGCTAGCATTGGCATGGCGCCGTATGAGGCACTGTATGGAAGAAAGTACAGGTCGCTCATATGTTGGACCGAGGTAGAAGACAAAGCTCTGCTTGGTCCTGAGTTAATTCAAGTAACAACTGAGAAGATTAAGCTCGTTCAGCAAAGAATCAAAACCGTACAGAGTCGACAGAAGAGTTATGCCGACCAAAGAAGAAGAGAGTTAGAATTTGAAGTCGGGGACCACGTGTTCCTAAAGATTTTGCCGATGAAAGGAGTCACAAGATTTGGGAAGAAAGGTAAGTTAGCACCCCGTTACATCGGGCCTTTTGAAATTCTTGAGAAGATTAACCTCGCTGCCTACAGAATTGCTTTGCCGCCAGGATTGAGCCAAGTCCATAATGTATTTCATGTTTCGATATTGAGGAAATATATTCGAGATCTGCTACATGTGATCGATTATTTTGGAATTGTAATTAATGAAGATTTAGGCTACGAAGAGAGGCCGATACGGATTGTCGATAGGCAGGTGAAACAGTTGAGAAGCAAGTCGATACCAATGGTGAAAGTTGAATGGAAGGAGCATTACGGAGAGGATGCTACATGGGAAATGGAAGAGGAAATGAAAGTCCGACATCCAGAACTGTTTTTGGAACAAGGTAACTTGAGTTTGGGGACCAAACTTCTTTAAGGGGGGTAGGATGTAACAACCCTCATTTTAACTCAGTCACACTTGCATACATTTATGGATGATCTTGTTTTAATATGTGCACTTGCAAATCTTGTCTTGTTTTGCTTGAATGATTGCTTGCATGCTTTGTTCTCGACTGGTGCGATACCGAGGTCATCTTAAGCCTAGACACCTTCGAGACCTTTGTCACTTAGAACTATCTTGGAACCCCGTTGGTTGACCTCCATCTTCACCCTGGCATATTGGCCGAGATGTCACCATCTAGGCTGAGGTTCGCATTGCCTGGGCCGAGATGGGCATCATCTGGGCCGAGATGTTAATATCTAGGCGTTCTAGATCCTTGATCCTTGCATGAGTGATTTTGTTCCAGGAACGGTATGACCTAGACCGAGGTGTGGCACATCTAGGCCAAGGTGCGGCATAGCTTAATCAAGTGTTGTCCTTCCAAGCCGTTGTCATTGTTACCCTGCTTGCCGAAGCTTTGCCTTAGCCGAGATCATCACTTGCCGGAGTCTTGTTGTTAGCCGATGTTTTTACTTGCCGGTGTGTTCTTGCCGCCTAGTGTAGACACCCCATTTTTGACCGACCTTGAGACTCAGACGTCACCAGTTGAGCGCTTGGTGATATTGCATAATATGCTCGTTTAGAAGTCTCAGAGTCGCGGCTGTGAGCCCTGCCTCCGGGTTTCCGAACCCTCTTCTGTGCCTTGCCTCGGTTTGCGAACTAGACTCGGTTTTCTCTGTTTCTTTTCCTGAGGGGAGGGAGAGGTCCCGTAGACCATCTCTCAGTAGCCGTGGGCTACGTTTTGTGGTCGTAGGCCATTTTGCCCGTTCGGGGCCCGGTTCCCGGTTTTCGGAGCCGTCAGGCCGTGTGCCTCGGTTCGGGACCGCTTAACCATCTCCATTTGCTCTGTTTTTTGGCATATATCTTATTTTCTCCCTTTTGAGGGACACTGAGGTCTGAGAGACCCACTTCGTGGTTGAATACCACTTTCGGTGTTTAACAGGCAGTTTTTGGGGCCTCGAACTGCGCGTTTTGGCCCCTGAGCATTCGTTTTGCATCGGTTTTCGTTCATTTTTGGCAGGTACCTCTGTTTTATCACCAGGAAGGTCACTGGAGGATGGGAGGCCAGCAATTATCTTGGCAACCAGTTATATTCCATTTTCGCCCTCCGGCACCCGTTTTTCTCACTTCCGAGCCAATGTTGAACACCTTGGGGCCACTTTCTTCAACCCCAAACCACATATTTGTGTTGTACACACATGGGAGGATCCTAATATCATATGGCCGGCCAAAAACTCCAATTGAACCTTTTGAACCCCTCCTAAAAATGGCTTGTTCTCTCTCCTGTTTTTAGAGTTGCCAATTTGAACCACATGGTTGTGATGAGGGGACCTGGGAGGACACCTTTTTGTGGTGGCTGGCCAGAAAATCAACTTGACCTTTTTGACCCCTAGCCGGCCGGCCATGGGGGGTGGCCGGCCGGCCACTTGCAGCTTTGAAAGTTGGCCGGCCTTAATCCTCACAATATGCACTTTACAGCTGTATAGCTGTTGTTCCCCAGAAATATCTACATCCGGGGGACACCTTTTGGGGAAAGGACTTGGTCCTTTTCCCCTACCCTTTCCCTCCATGCTCCCCTTCTCCTTGGTCCATATAACCAGCTGCCATCTCTTGCATTAAGGGGGAGAAAAATTGCTTCAAGCATATACATACATATCTCCATCCATCTCTCTCATTTTCCTTGAAAACTCCTAAGTTCTACCTCATTTCTTCACCACCACCAAGCACCACCACCACTACTCCATTTCCAGCAGCTTGAGGGGCTTTCCAGCAGCTAGGAGGCATCACTTCTCAAGCCAAGAAGCAACCAGAGACTTGTCTTCAAGGGTGAGTTTCATTTCCCCCTTTTTGGTCCATTTCTTGTGTCATTTTTAAGCCATATATGCTTGTTGTTTTGAGCTCCGGACCTAACTGAAAGTGGCCTTATTTTGAGCTCTTTTTCACTTTTTCTTAAGGGCTCAACACTGTTTGAGGCCCCCATATTGCACTTGCTTCAATATCCTCCTTGAATGCCATTTTCTTGCATGATGTTTTTAGCCTATATGTGATCTGTTTTGGAGCATGATGTAAACTGTAAATAGGCTTATTTTGAGCCTCTCTTCAACATTGAAGAAGGGATCATCACTGTTTGGGACCTCCATTTGCCACTTCATGTTATATCCCTCTTTGGCCCCCTTTTCTTGCATGCTTTGGCAGCCCATTGTGCTTCTGTTTTTGGCCTTTTTACAGTACTGAAAATAGTTTTATTTTGTCCCATTATTCATGTTTCATTAAGGGCCTTTCATGGTTTGAGGTATATTTTATACACTTCGTGTTATATCTCTTTTTTGGTCTCCATTTTTGCATGCTTTGGCAGCCCCTGATGTTGCTGTTTTTGGACTTTGGTCCGAACTAAAAACAGACATATTTTGACCCCCTTGTCATGTTTCATTTAGGGTCTTTGGCTGTTTGTTGAATATTTTGTATACTTTGTGTTATAGCCTCTTTTGAGCCTCATCTTGCATGACATTTTGAGTGTATTTATATACTGTTTTTGGGGCTTCCATAAACTGTAAATAGTCATATTTTTGGCCCCTCTTCAGTGTTATAGAAGAGTCTTTTTCTGTTTGGGCTTTGCATCTACCGCTTGCTTCTTTGTCCATTTTTCGGTCCAATTCTTGCATAAGAGCTTAGCCATACCTATGTTTGTTTTTGGGGTTTTTATAGTTCTGAAAAATGTCATATTTTGGGCCCCTCTTCAATGTGGTTGAAGGTCCCTAACCTGTTTGGGGTCAAAAACTGTGAGTTGCTTCATTATCTCATATTTAGGGCCATTTTTGCATGCTAGTTTTGCCATATTTGTGCTTACTATTTGGCCATGATTTGTACTGGTAAAATGCTAATTTTGGGGCTGCCTTGCTACTTTCTATTCATTGCATGTCCATATTGTGCATATTTGGTATAGCTATAGGCCATTTCGGGTGCCAAAATTTATGTTTCGAGACTATTCCATGCATCGGGTGCACTTTCGCCTCATTTCGGGGCTGTTTTCCCCCACATTTCAGTGCTGAAATTCCATTAGCATGTTTGCATATCATTTCCCATTATTGCTTTGTATATGCCATTGCCTCGATTTGCGTGCCCGTGTGCACGCGTTTCGAGGCACTTCATTTTCATCCATCGGCCTCTTATGTGAGTGTGGTTGAGGCTCTCTCATGTTAGGATAAGTCCATGTTGCATTCTATATGCCATTTTAGCCATATTGCATTGCATATGCCATTGCCTCGATTTGCGTGCCCGTGTGCACGCGTTTCGAGGCATTTCATTTTCATCCATCGGCCTTTTATGTGAGTGTGGCTGAGGCTTTCTCATGTTAGTGTAAACCCATATCATATTTTCGTGTCATTTGCATTGCGTATGTCATTTTCTCGATTTGCGTGCCTTTATATACTGTTTTTGGGGCTGCCATAAACTGTAAATAGTCATATTTTTTGTCCCTCTTCAGTGTTATAGAAGAGTCTTTTTCTGTTTGGGCTTTGCATCTACCACTTTCTTCTTTGTCCATTTTTCGGTCCAATTCTTGCATAAGAGCTTAGCCATACCTATGTTATTTTTTGGGGTTTTTACAGTTCTGAAAAATGTCATATTTTGGGCCCCTCTTCAATGTTGTTGAAGGGCCCTAACCTGTTTGGGGTCAAAAACTGTGAGTTGCTTCATTATCTCATATTTAGGGCCATCTTTGCATGCTAGTTTTGCCATATTTGTGCTTACTGTTTGGCCATGCTTTGAACTGTAAAAGTGCTTATCTTGGGGATTTTGGGGCTGCCTTGCTACTGTCTATTCATTGCATGTCCATATTGTGCATATTTGGTATAGCTATAGGCCATTTCGGGTGCCAAAATTCATGTTTCGGGACAGATTCCATGCATCGGGTGTCATTTCGCCTTATTTCGGGGTCTGTTTTCCCCTTTATTTTGCTACTGATTGTTGCATGTTTGCATGTCAAATTCCATGCCTTTGCCATGTCTCATTAGAGTGGCATTTCGATGCCTGAGGGTCGGTCCTCGGTTTGCGTGCACGCGTGCACGCATTTCGAGTTGTCTTGTTTTCATCTGATGGCCTCCTATGTGAGTGTGGCTGAGGGCATTGCGTATGTCATTTTCTCGGTTTGCGTGCCCGTGTGCACGCATTTCGAGGCATCTCATTTTTACAGCATAGTGCATACTAGGTTGTATCTTCGATCGTATTCAGTCATTTTTCTCAGTTTACGTGCCCGTATGCACGCATTTCGAGACATCTCATTTTCATAGCATTGTGCATGTGTGCACGTATTTCGAGGCATGTCATTCCATAGCATTGTGCATGCTAGGACTGTATCTTAGTTGCATTTCATGCATGCCATGCATATTGCATCTTGTTCGGAATAGGAGTTAGCCCGGGCACGGGAAACAAGGTATGTTCCGTACTCCGAGTGACGGAACGTATCTTAATTCTCCAGTCACCGACACTCCGGATCATCCATGATGGAGTTAGGTTTTAGCTGTGTTTTTATGTGCATTCATCCTATATTGAATTGTGCAATTCGACTCCTCGGCCATCATGCCTCGGTATGCGTGATTGGAGTTAGGTCTTGTTGTGTTTTTATGTGCATTCATCCCATATTAAATTGTGCAATTCGACTCCTTGGCCATCATGCCTCGATATACGTGATTGGTGGCACAAGGATCGAGGTATACATATATTTGTGAAAATATATTGCTATGCCCTTTTCCTGCTATCTGTTGCAGCAAAATGAAGAATCAGCAACTTTTCGGAGTCTGGCACGCTTTCCAAGAATAACTGCTAAACAGAGGCTAATTGGGGCATCCTGGTGGATTTTCGCGTAAGGCAACCCTGACATGCATCATTCATCAGAAGCAAGGCAGTCCCTGGCTTGCACGCCAGTTTTACAATTTTCTTAGTTAATTTGTTAATTAATTAGGAATTTGTATATTATTCGGACTGTAATATTTGGACTACATTATTTATTCAGACCCTCCGAGTGAGGGCACAACTGTAATAAGTGTGCGTGTGTGTGTTGTATGTCTTCCAACCCCACGTCTTTCTCCCTTTTATTTACCTGCTTATGATGGTTAGATTAGGGCATATTTAAATTAGCATACAGTATGACAGCATGTTTGCATCATTCATCTGTTTTGTATGCACCGGGCTCGGCGCACCATACTAACTGCATCGTACTTTCAATTCCAAATAATACATGTTAGTTGTTAGCATTTCATATGCCATGTTTCGAATAGCCGAGCCTGCTATAGTTGCATTTTGCATGCGCTGCATTGGGCATTTTCTGTTATACTTAGATCTGCATGATTTCTAATGTGGTTTCTGTTTTGCTTGGAGTACTCGGTGAGTTTTTTATGCTTTAGCATCCTTGCATGCTGTGTGAGTGACTGCCATGAAAGCATAGCTTACCATGAGGCTATATGCTTATGTGATATAACTACTTGAATGCCTGTGGGTGAAGGTTGGGTTATCTGGATTGGAATAAATCATCAACTGTTTGTTTTAAGCCCACTAGTAGTGGCAAAACCATCTTTTCTAAGCCCACCTAAGTGGTGGCAAAATCTGCATTTTAAGCCTACTCGCGGGTAGCAAACCATCTTTCAAAAAAACAAACATGAAATGTTTGTTCCAATTCAGGCGACTCGGTCTATACTTGTATGCTGTGCGCATCACATAGTAAATCTAGGCTAATAACCAGAATAAGAACGCACATGTTTCAAAAATAGATATCATGGTTAGAAGGCCGATTTTTTGATCAAGCATGCCTCGGCTGAGCGCGGGGTGCTCACGAAGTGACCTTCCCCAATCGTACCCAAGTTCCCGAGCCGAGCAAACTTTGGCGATGACGGACACGTGGCCTTAGGCAAACGAGTTAGGGTTTCCTAAATTTTTCCAAAATAAAATATTTAGGTGGCGACTCTGTATCTGGCAAAGCAGTCCATGTTTGGCACTTCTTTCAAAATCTATTTTCTCAAAACGATTTGCCGGATTTGGACTCTTTGGTTCAGATTAAGAACCGTGACAATTTTAGAGTCCTGAGCTGTAGTGACCCCCAAATGAACGAAACGGGAGCTCGTTCCTCCCGGGGCGTTCGGGGACGTCTACACCTAGCTTATCGAGTACACTTTGTCTTGGTCTTGTCTTGTCATGTCAGTCACCTTTTTGGATAGAGCCAATCAGCCGATGCCACGTATCCCGGCAGAGGGATTAAGTCAGTGATTGTCGTGAGGAGCATATCTTTTTGTATCAATCTTGCCTTGTAGAGAGAGAAACTCTAGGAAGAAGAAGGAGAAGTTTGAGCTAGAGAGAGTAAACTTCCAAGCTTGATCGTTGGAGCTTGAGCTGTTAGATTCGAGTTTTGAGGTTAGAATCTTAAGCTATTCCTGTTGTTCTTATTGATCATCTAGCTGCATTGCACGATCAAACATGTTCTACAAGCCATTCATCGATTTAAAGTTGGTTTTAGAAAGAGAAAATGGTTTTCATGTGTTTTTGGAGAAAAGCCTCGTTTGATCTGAAAGTTTGCATTAAGGCTCATGCTTTTGTGTTTGTTTTGATAAGATCCTTGAGTGTGGGTACCCAGGTCCATGTTTTCGAAATAATAGCATGAAATCTCAGCTTTTGTATAGCAAGTTTTGATCTTTGCGTTCATCTTCTTCATACTCATGTTCTTCATGTTTATCAAGAGGGAAACTTAGATTTTCCCGACTTCGCTTTTGAATGTGGCCATCGAGGCCACACCTCGGCAAGGAGGTGTGGGACCTCGGCCTAGACCTGGTAGTTGCCCAGCATGTTTTCCAAAGATAAGAAACTGTGTTTTGATTTGATTGACTTAGTTTTTGAAGAATGCCGATGACATTTGCATGTATGCTAGACTTGTTTTGAGTAGTGCATTCAATAGACTTTGCCATGCGTTTGTAGGACTTGGACTTGCCTTGACCCCGACGTTTGAAGAACTAGGTGAGTAGTATTTTTAATAAAGCTATGTTATACGTTTTGATAAAGACTTTGCTTTGCTTTGTTTTGAAAGTGTTTCTTAAGCATGAATAATTGTCCCTGTTTTGTATATCAAGTATGATCTTGTCTTAATGACCTTCTCGGAAAGTCCCTTGTGCTAGAGGACTCTAAACTTTCGCAGCACATCTCGTTTGAAAGTCCCTTGTGCCGGAGGACTCTAAACTTTCGCAGCACATCTCGTCTTGGAAGTCCCTCTGCTGGAGGACTCTAAACTTTCGCAACACCCTTGATTTGTACTCTAGTGTTAAAGGGCTACGGGCCTTTGTAACATAGTCCCTCTGCTGGAGGACTCTAAACTTTCGCAGCACATATTGTTTTGAAAGTCCCTTGTGCTAGAGGACTCTAAACTTTAGTAGCACCCTTACTTGAGATGCCTCTCTTGCTTGTCTGTTTTGCCACGGACGGTTTGCCGCGTGGATACGTTTGCCGGAATGTTAATATTTGTAATATGTGATGCTAGTAAGTATCCCTTGAAGCTTGAAGATCTGTTAATGGACGAGGTCCATTCCTTGTTATAATAAAGTTTTGTCTTGTATTTTTGAAAGGCTTCGCCATTATTCATGCAAAACTCATTTATTATTTTATACCATTACTGAGTATCCAAGCTCACCCTCTCTATATATATGTAGGTGACGAACAAGAAGCGGTGACCGCCTAGATGTGATTCTGAGCTTATTTTGGTTTTGATTATGTCGGCTTAACCTGTATTTACGTTGGCAATCTTGAAAATTATCTTCTCGATTTTACTACTTGTATGTTGCGTATGTCGGCTTGAGAAGCCTTTTGATCAAGATGTGTGTTTTGCATGATTGTTTATGTCGGCAAAGAGGATGTCGCAATCTGCAGACTGTTTCTTAGACCTGTAATTCGTACAATTTGTTCATGTCGGCTGTGGAGCCCTTTGCTAAAATGTAAAAAAATGTAATTTGTACTTTGCTTTGCTGGTAATTAAGATTATAACCCATACGTAAATGGTTGCTATCTCTTTTTGACTTATGCAACAGCTCTTATAGACTGATCTGTTTGTATAAATTGCTTCCGTACTTGTTAGCCATATATTTATACTCTGTTTGTGTGTGAATTTTTGAAAGTTGGCCTTCGGTAATCTCGGATTACTGGCCATCACGGCACGAAACTACTAGGGCGGTTTGGGGTCGTGACAATGCATACAAAAATCTCGCTGAATTCTCAAACAAGAAGCCTCTCCTAATGTTCTCATAAAAACTTCTCGAACAATTTCTCTGTAGTTAGCACAAGGAAAAAATCATTGAGTTATATACTTTCAAGACCTCAGCAATGAGCTAATTAAAGAAGTTCATGAACAGGAGTGAAAAAACATGGTCTCTTCTATGGCTTGGACATGAGTGAAAAAAGCCCCCACAAAATATCCTTCAAACTTTAATCAGCATGCTTTTATTAGCCAATGACCATTTACTTTTATAATCCCCACAAAAATCACCATTTACTTTTTTATCTACAAAATAAACATGCGTGTACCTAATTCCAACCAATGAAAAGTAACTGTAACATTACCTATAGCAGCAGTTTCATTTGTGCCCAAACAAATCCCTTTGCTGAGTATGCTTTTAAATTTTATAAAATATATAATATTAAAAAAAAAAAACTCTATTTGGCTGAGTATGCTTTCTAGCATGTCTCACTCTATCACCACTAAAATTAGATGACCAAAACTATTACATTCTGCAAAGAAATCATAATTGCCCAGTGACATAATCGTACATTCTGCACTTTTGTGCCTAAAAACTACCAATCAATGTTTACTCAAAATGGAGCTTTCATATATCTTCGCAAAGAAGTCAGAGAGAGAGAGAGAGAAGAGTTCTACCTGCCAACGAAAATAGGTAATTTTATGCTTAAAATGGGATAGACCTCCATTAGCCTTCCAGATGCCTCACTATTTTCAAAATCAATGGATTTACTTTATGAGGCATAGTCGAGGACCCAATCGCACTAGCCTTATATCTGCTTGACATTGAACTTGAAAAAACATAAGCTCTAGCCAGAGGAAAACCAGTAGCGCAACATATTCACAAATATATCAGAAAGTTCACCTGCTTGAAGTAACCTAAAGATACGTAGCCCCACATGTCCCTATCAAAATCAATTAAGATGTTAAACTGGATAATTGCATGGAAAAGTTTTTCCATATAGTCATGAGTTTCGATCTGCATAACATGTTCAAATTGTATTAAATTAGATCAGGTAAATATGCATGAATATGCATCATAAGCCCTCTGTAAGTTCCATTCAAAAATCATTCTGTTTTTAAAAAGATTTTTAGAATAGTGGTTCAAATTATCACATTGATAATCTGGAGCAGCAACTAACTTGCAGAACATGGTTAAACTATGAAAGCATTAGCTAGAAGATAATGAACCGAATTCCAAATTTTCAAGGAACACATATAAGTGATGTCCTCTATCACAGTTTAATATGGATGAATTAATTGTTAGATAAAAACAATAAGGAGCAAGGACAGGATAAAAATTCGGAAGAAAGTTCACTAATGAGTAACTAATAGGTAATAAAGACTACTGACTTCTCTAGCTTTGTACATAGAGCAGTTGTGTAGTGCATGGTAGGTCTCTACGAGCCAACATATAGCATATCAAAAGGATCCATCAAAATGTGGTTACTGATTGTTAACTTAGAACTTGCTGATAAAACTTCTAAAAATTACTCTGGTTTGTGAAGAATTACGGAGAAACCTAATAAAACTTAAGTGAGAAGAAATCTTGTGAATGGAACACACCTGAGTCACATAGGGATTGAAACTTAATCCAAGAGATTTCACGAACTCCTCTGCAATTTGAGGCCATTCAATATCAGGGTATGCAACAAGATGTGCATTGTAATTTCTAACTGCACCAGCAAACTTCCCCATTATCTCAACTTGAGAAATATTCCGTCTTTCCCTGCTTAATCTGACAGCAAGAATTGCAATTTCCTTTCCAAGGGTGGTAGGTGAAGCTGGCTACAGAATGATAAACCAAATGAGTGATCTATTGATGACTATTAGTCTAAAACAACTGTATAAACACAATTGTGAAAAATCTAAGCTATACAAAAACCTCAAGTAAATCACTTTTCTGTAATACAGATTTAGTTGGTGGTTAGTAGTTTTCTAATCAGAATAAAACGGCACATAATAATTGGTATTAGTGTTTCTGACTGTGCATAACATCTTATTTTTTTGGCATAACCATAGAAACACAAAATGATAACTGTAGATCAAATAGAAGAGGCGACCGGAGAAATTTCGAGTACAGAAATATTACCCCAAGGAAGAACAAAAAACTCCCATCTCTGTTTTGGAATTGTGATAACATATGAAGCAACCTGCAAAAGATCCAAAACTATTACAAAGTAAAAAGACATAGCAGGTGCAACATTTCTGAATTAGTAAATTAGAAATAAGAAATGTAAATGCACATGCTAGTATTAATGTAGCAAGATATTTGGGAGAATTATAAAGAGCTGATGTCTAATCCTTTTCATAGAGAAGATCCATGATATCCTTGCATGCTTCAAAGTTTACAAGTTTCCCAACCGTTGCAATTCCCCTAAATTCATATAAGACAGAATTCGTGACCCATTAGAATAAACAGTAAACTGATCTAAACTCTAACCATATGATTGCCAACATATTTTATAATGATGACACAAACAAAAACTCACTTGAACTGAATGAAAAGCTCCTCGAGCAATTTAAAAGCAATATTAGATGTACCAATCTCAAAATCGAATACCTTTCAAGAAGAAGAGAAAGAGTAGAAAAACATCTCAGTTGAAGCTGACAAATGCAACCATCCACCATAGTTCTATGGGATTTACCTGCATTAGGACCACCTCCTGCAGAATATCTTCATTATCCACAACAATGGAAAATATAGAGATGAAGTTTTTTTTAAAGGGGTTACAGAAATCTAGCTTACTGATTCCAAGAAATCATGAGTTGTAAAATGTTGCTCCTTAATCATCTTGTCTCCCAAAGATTTCAAACATTTTATAGATAGGGGATGAGAATCATGCATCTGCAACCCAATAATTTAGTAAGAAATACAAGACTACACCCCAATGATGAAAGCTTATGATAAACAAAGTATGATCACCTACTTTTCTTGAGATCCATATAGAAACAAGGGCAAATAATTACAGGTTGCTCTCCCTCATGGGATGTAGAAGCCAGTTTTCCATGTCATTGCTATGTCTGAATCTCTGCAAGTACAAGTTAATGGTCACAAATTTGTAGTAATAAAGTCATGAAACAAACTTTTTTTTTCCCAGCTAGAAAAGTATATAACAAAATCTTCCACACTCATAGACAATCAATTAGCATACTTAAATTTTGGTACAAAAGCGTTCTTAACATTTCTGAATTATAATCCTCATAGCATTCAAATGTGTGTATCAGGTTCTTATACTTAACTCAGTGACAAAACCTTTGCTGAGTTTAGTATGTTCGAGTTTTTTACATGTATTTCAAATTCTATAGTTTGTTCATCCGATGATTGGTCGACTCAAATACTAAAAATAATATAACTATTGAGGAAAGGGCAGAGGGACATTGAATACAATTTCTAAATCTCAATTCTCGTACTTTTAAATGATATAACTGCCTATAAATTTTGAGTAATAAATGCATAACCCATTACCTTTCATCGCCGTCTTCCAACACATGATTATGCACTTGTTAAAGAAATGGAAAAACATTAAAAAAAGGACAATGAGTTTACTGCGAGATGAGGTGAATAAACGAATATCCATTTGATTTGATGTTTGTTTGGCTACCGTAGAAATGGTAGCCAAAACCTAGTTATTGAAAAGAAGTGCAATTATATACTACGCATTGTTTTCATACCCTGGCAATGTTGGACTTTGCATCACAATCTTGTGGTGCTTTTACTGAACTGATGTTGTATGGTATGCCTTTGTCTCTTTGGGCAATGTGTATTATGCCTTGATTGACAAGTCTGTGGGGGAGTGAGATTTGTCACCCTTACATACCCCTGAGGTCCTTATGCATTTAGTAAGTTGTAAATAAATATTAAAAGCTTATGGTTCCTGATGAGAATCATTTAGGCTATGTTTAGATCATGGATTTGGGTACGGATTTGGAAAAGGTGAGGGAAATTGAGATTTAGTTTATATTTCATACATATTTCTCTCATATTTTTTCTTTTCCTTTTGAAATCCCTACCCAAATCCATGATCCAAACACAGTTTTAAAGATGCCATGGTTTTACCTATTGTTTGCTGTCAGCCTGTCACATACGAATATTAGGTGGGCATCTATTTGAGGTGGAAAAAAGCACCTTTTCCTTAGTTTTAGGGTATCCTTAAGTACTTGGGCTTTGCAATTGCTGTTGCCTCAAAAGTTGTGTGACACTAATTGTTTGCTCATTACTGAGCTCCTTGAGTCATATCCTAGAGATACATGGGGAGAGTCCTTTTTGTATTTTGTCATGATTGTCCTGTGACCCATGGTTATTTGATTCAAATTCATCTAAACCTTGAATATGTGGTACCTTTTTTGTTTTTTTTTTTTTGAAGTTGTGATAAGTTGCTTAACTGCTATGTAGTGAACTTTTCAATTGATTTTCAAAGTATAATTGTCCAATAGGAACTAATTGAGAATGTGAATCTTATGAACCTTTGAACACCAACCACACAGTCACTCATTTTACATTTTAGTTATGGAAGACATAGTTTCATTGTCATAGAGGAGCAATGTAAAACAGGTCTAGGTTTTTGAATGATGTCATTTATTATCATATATTACCAATTTCTTGTTCTTATGAAACACTAGACCTAAACTGTTGCTTAGGTACTACCAGTGGGGGATTTTCAGTATTCTAGGTGGTATGTTAGATGATATAATTTCACCATCTCACTACTAATAGATTTCTGTTTGAGAGATGTATTTATCTTTAATTTTTTCATTCTAGGCAAGGAAAAATCTTCGTCGTTTGAAAGGAATAGTAAGATTGCAGATCCTGACCCAAACCCATTCTGTAAGCAAACAAACTTCAACTACTTTGAGCTATCTCCATTCGCGGAGTAGGACACAGGCTCAGCTTAGAGCTCGCAGACTTTCTATGGTAACAGAAGGTCGGATTAGACAGAAGAAACTGGAGAATCAATTAAAAATCAATCAATCGAGATTTGCCTAAAAATCGATCAATAGAATAAAAATCGATCGCGATCAATAGACATAAATTAGTATATATATATATCAAACAGATTTGAGATCGTAGATCTAAGTTTGTATATAAACAAAATGAAAAAATCAGAGCACTCACAAAATTAATCTTCAAATTGGACTGATTGAGAGCTTTGAGCCAAGATGGAGAGAACCAGATCGTGAATCGGAGCCTACGAAGCTCGATCTAGTGACCTTTCACAGTAAGAAAGAGGAGTGATGAAGAGATAGAAAACCTAGATCTATCAATTGCTGCGTGAAATAGAATAGAAGAATGAAAAACGCGTGGGTCTTAAAAGGGAAAACATGTTCGTACACCAAAGCACGCGTGCTTTTTAAAATGAGTTATTTACAAAAATATTTTGAAAACCTTTAAAACGACGTTTTTTAAAAAAACGCCATAACAAAAGCGTGGTTATAAGCTAATTTTCTTGTAGTGTTAGTTTGAAACAAATAATCATTTAAGTAGCAAAACTAAGATTATATAAATAACTAACCCTAACCACGGTACAGAACAGAACAGAACAGACGTCATTGAAGTGACAAACATAACAAAGGTCAATAGATCCATGACAAATAGGGGGCCACAACCAATGGTTTATTTAAGTCTCCTAAGACATGACACTCCCGTGGTGGTACTCACAGAAAATAATGATTTATAAAATTATTGTCAAATAATTTCTAAAATCTAAATAAATATATTCATGAGTTTCAATTTAAGCAAATAAAGTTCAGAAAAAAATTTCATGTAATTGAAACATTAATATAACCATAAAACATAAAGTATATAAAATAAAATTTGATAACTCAAAACATTCGTAAAATATATTATGGTGACTCAAGACATATATAAAAAATGACATGATGGCTCAAAGTATAATATAACTCACCTTAAAATTATTCTTAAATCAATCTTGATTCACTTCCCGTTTCTGAGGCTCTCCTACAAACTGGATCCTTGCTTGATTTTTTTCCTACTACAGCACCAACCCTCACTATTTATACATGACTAAGTGCGAAGCCCAAGCAATTATTCATATATGTATGAGCTACCAACAATTGATTCATACCCGTAGGAGCTGCCACTTGTCCTTGACCCTTAGTTTTTACCTCAGGAATTGTTCAAGAGCCACTTTGGCTCACCAAAACTTTTACTTGGCTTTTTTACCATTCTAAAGATTATTGTTACCTTCTTCGGTAAACAATGATCCCTACTAAAGGTTATTACCTTCTTCGGTAATTCACAATAATTTTTAAAATTACGTATAATTATAAATTAGGTTCATATTTAAAAATCTCACCATCAATTATAAAAAATCATTTACCGCTTACTAAAATATTTAATATTTTAAAAAGTGTAATGTCTTGCAATCTACAACTTTCTAAACCATGCACTTTTTTTTATATAATAAGGAATTCTATTTAGTTATTAATTATTATGTATATATATATGTATATTTTTCTCTACTCATGATTAGTTGATATTAACACAGTATTGATTTAAATTTAAAATTCAGATGTCACATTTCTTGTATACGTTTTTGAGACTATTAGTTGTTGTCTCAAAAAACAAATTATAAAATAAATACCTTTTGCAACAAAATTAATCATCACAAATAAATATTTATTTTTCATAAAAAAGTTATTTTGTTTTTGTAATTAATACTTTTTTTCTGTTGATTGAAATCCAATTAAAAAAAAATGCATTCAATCAATAGACATTCATTCATTCATTCAAAAACCAAAAATGTTTATACAAATTCAGTCATCATCTTAGCTTCATTGACATCAAAATATTAACAAAAATTTGTTTAATCAATACAAACAGTATGATATAGCAATATGTTGTAAATATCAAGTACAAAAAGCTTGACATCAAAAACCATAATATAATATGTCCAAAAATAAAATTAGCTTCCATGCCACCATTAATTCATCCATTCATCAGTCAGTAATTAGTTAGTCTTCATGCAAAACCTGAAAACAAAAACAAATTAAATCAAATATTAAGTTATATAATATATATAGCTTCACCAAGTCATAAACTTATTTTAAGCATGCTTTACAATTTAGCAGGACACTCCCTAGCTAATACTATTGGGCTTCACTGAATATAATCAAATTTTCTAGATTATATTGTAGGGTACCCTACAAAATTTGGGTGCTTGCTGCTCTTTTGCAGCGAACATAAAGGTTAAAATAAATTCACTGTAAACTCTTTCATGTAACTATTACAAAAATAGTTAAATATCACTTTTGGACCCAAAAAAAAAAAAAAAAAAAAAATCTCACTTTTATTGAAGTGTGATAAAAAAAATTAGATTGATTTATTTTAATCCACACTTAATTTGATGAGTGTGATAATATTTATGTTTATGTCACTTTTCAATTAAGTGTGATTATATATACACTGACTTTTTTAATCACACTTTTTAAATAAGTGTGATTATATATATATATATTTTAAATCACACATTCTAATTAAAGTGTGATTATTTATATATTTTTTAATCACACCTTCTAATTAAAGTGTATTATATATACAATACTATTTTTATCACACTTTTTAATAAAGTTTAAAATATATATATATATATATATTTAATCCACTCATAAATAGGTTGGTTGTTATAAAATATTCCAATTTGTTCTTTATATAAAATATACAATTCTAAATTCGCAGCCTCGTTTTAAACCTCATGAATGACAGAGGAACGCACTACACAAAACTAACTATTTACGGCTTCAACTTTATGACATACATCAAATGTATATCTGTAGATCACCTCATTTTTGACCGTCTTAAGACCTTGGACGTCACCCGCTTGAACACTCGGTGATGCATCCATGTTTGTGTTTCGTCTTTGAGATCCCGGAGGTCTCGGCTACGGCGCCTGCCTCAGGATCTCTCGACTCGACCTGTTTTTGTGTCTGGTTTGCCCCAAACCTTGTGCTTTGCCTGGAGGGGCAGGGAATGGCTTGTGGGCATCCCCAACACTCCACGGCATTGGCTTGAGGCCACCGGCTGTGTTTTGTTGCCCGGCCAAATTCTTGGCCGCCGGTACTATAGATGTCCGCCGGCATCTTTTTTTGGTCAATTGCATTTTTGGCCGGCGACTTATTGTGGGCATACTGCTTTTGTCAGATATCTTTCATGTAGCTGGCCATGCATGGCTCCCTCCATACACGGTATGGAGGGATTTCCCTCTTAAGCTTACTTTGCTTGTAAGCTTAACAAGCTTGAAGCTCTATAAGAGAGCGCTCCTCATCCTCTTTTTGAGGTTAGAACAAATTTTAGACAACAATTTCAGAGGGTTTTGAAGTTTTAGGGTTAGGGTTCATCAATATCCTCCATCTCTATAGTCCCTCTTCTCTTGGTGTTTTTTGGTGTGTGTTTTGTCTTAGTTTTGCACACCACACCCACATCACATCTTTTCTTGGAGCATGATGCCTTGAGGGTTTGTTTTTGGAGTGTGGAGCTGGTTTGAGCTTGAAGAACCAGCTGTTCAACCAATTGGTGAAGAGGGTCTACAAGGGTAAGAAACTTGTCCTCTTTATTCCTATTTTTGCATTGCCATTTTTGCCTACCTTGCTCTGTTTTTGAGTTTGTGTATAACATATAAAAGTCTGATTTTTAGTGTTCTAAATAGTTGTTTAAGATTGTTTTAAAGCTTTGGGGTCGTTTGACCCCTCTTAAGGCTTGTTTGGCCTTTGTTTTTTGTGCCATTTTTGGTTGAGCTCCGGGACCATTGTGTTTTTGGGCCTTCCTCTCGCACTGAAATCTTGAGGGCTTTCAGAGGTGGGATGGTGCCCTTGAGGTCCCTAGGAGGAGAGGGCCACCCCTTTCCTTGTGTCCCTTGAAAAAGGGCCATTTTTTGCCCTCTTGAGGGAGCATGCTAGTCTAAGTGTCGTGTTGGGCCATCGCCTAGCTGATTTTCATGCTTATTATGTCATAATATGCCTCTGTTTTAGTTGGTTTGGTACACCATGCTTGCTTAGATACATCCTTGTAATGCCAGTTTATGTCTTAACATGCTTTTGGTTTTAATCCTTGTTTGTTTCTAGCAGATTTTGGCCCAGCTTGTGAAGCTTTTGTGTTTGTTTAGCATACTTAAGCTCTATTTTTGGTTGGTTTTGGTCGACCATCACATCGCCTTAGGTAGCACCTTGCATTTTGGCTTGTTTAGCCTTGGTGCGTGAGTGTGTAGCATGCATTCATCCAGTGTTTCAGTGGTTTGGAACCACTTACCATGTTATTTCAGTCCTTATAATATGCTTGCATGGCTGCATTTAATGCTCCTTAATGCTTTAAGAGGTTGTGTTGTGTGCTCCATGTTTAAGCATTTGTGCACCTCTTGTGTAGATCATCTTAAATCCATCTAGGTTGGTTTTTAGGACTGCTTACAGGATTTAGGACTGTTTGATCTATTTTGGTCCATTTGCTTATGTGACATATGATCATGCTTTAGGTCCCTTGAACCAATTACATGCTTGCTTTTTGCTTTGATTAGTTGTTTAGCACCTCTTTTCTATGCCAATTTCAAAGCTTATAGGTGCATGCCATTTTCCCATGATTGGCATCCTCTTAAGTGTGCTTGAGAGTACCTTTTGATGTTTAAAGTTTTAAGCCATGTTTGCATGCATGCTTATATATGTAGATACTTGGCTCATGAACATTGTTGTAAGCACTTTTGTGTTGTTGCATTTGGCATGCTTTGTATCTAACATGTTGTCCTATTGCCCTTGCATGTGGCATGTTGTTGTTACACTTTGCATGCTTGCGTTAGTTGCATCTTGCATAACTTGCTTGCATGCCATTATTTGCAGCCTAGGCCTCACATGCTTTAGGATTGCATTGCATTGGCATGCATGCTTCACCTATTGATCAAGGCATGATAGAGGTTGAAAGCCCCTTGGTTTTGTTTTACGTGCATTGCATTTCATTTTGAAACAAATGCAAACTGATTCTTTGGGCCATCATGCACGGAAATGCGTGATTGGTGGTCCGAGAATCGAGGCCCATCCTCCTTTGAGTCATACATATGATAAGAGTGTGGTTGTGCATACATTGCTTGAAATGCATTGCCATGACTATGTTTTTGCCCTCTGTTGCTGTTAAGAACAGATTCAGCAGCGAAGATTTGGTCGGCCAGGCAGTGTTTGAGTGCCGACCGGCAAGATGTTGGCCGAAGCATAATATTAGTCCGATGAACCATCCCTCCATGGCCAGTGACCAATTCCTCCAGCCGTGGTGCTTCACAGCATCCAGAGAGCACACTCTGGGAATTTTGGCAGTCTTCAGAGGAGTATAGCAGCGGCAAAAGCCAGAGGCAGCTTTGTGCAATGGCAGTGACTTCCGAGCGGAATCGAGCATAGGCATCGCATCGGACCCTCTTAACGAGGCTGTTTATTGCGTAAACTAGATTAATTAATTTCTTAATTAATTAGGCTGGTCCTGTAATATTTTTAATTAGCTTGTTAGTTAGTTAAATTGTTATTATTCTTTCGGTCCCTCCGAGCGAGGCACAATCGTAATAAGTGTGGGTGCGTGTGTGCATGTCTTGCTAACCCCCACTTCTTCACCCTTTTACTTACCTGCTTTTGATGGTTACCCTTAGACATGTTTACTTTAGCATACCTTAATGCTATGCATAGGCATGCATCATTCCTCTAGTACTTGTATGCACAGGCTCGGCGCATCATAACTAACTGCATAAGCTATTTCACAAATCTAACTTGAATACATGCTACTTGTGCATTTTCACATGTCATTTATAGACTAGCCGAGCCTACTCTAGTGACATTCTGTATGCGTTGCATAGGCATTTAAACATGGACTTGGATCATGCATGATGCTAACATGTTCTTGTTTTGGCACCGGAGTACTAGGTTTAGCACTTATGCTTAAGTATCTCACATGAGTGTGAACGTTAACATGATAACATGATTACCATGAGGCTTAGATGCTTATTTGACTGAACTGCTTGAATGCCTGTGGGTGAAGGTTGGATTGTTTGAGTTGGGATAACTCGTTAAAAATCCGTATTTTAGCCTACTGTGAGTAGCAAATTCCCAAAAAGCGTTTTCCAAACAACGGATATGCAAATGTTTTGTTCTAATTTAGGCGATTTGGTTATACTTGTTGCTGTGCGCATAACATAGTAAATCTAGCTATGACTCGAATAAGAACACATTCTACGTTTTCAAAAACGGATATCACGGTTAGTAGAGGCCGATCTTCGGATCGGGCGAGAGGGGGTGCTCATAGCTGACCTTCCCTAATCGTACCCAAGCTCCCGAGCCGAGGCAACATTGGTGATGACGGACATGTGGCCTTTGGCACCGAGTCAAGGTTTCCTAAATTTTTCAAAATAAAATATTTAGGTGGCGACTCTGTATCTAGCAAAGCAGTCTATGTTTGGCACTTCTTTTCAAAAATCTATTTTCTCAAAACGATTTGCCGGATTTGGAATCTTTGGTTCAGATTAAGAACCGTGACAATTTGAGAGTCCGAACTGTAGCGAGCCCAAAACGAACAGAACGGGACTCACCCTCCCGGGGCGTTCGGGGACGTCTACAATGTCGTAATTAGTACATTCTATGACATTTTTTTTTTTACAAGTTGTTAATGATTTTTCAATAAAGACATACATACCATGTAAGTCGTTAATTCATATATTTATGACATGTAAAAGTATGCCATAAAAAATGTATATTTTCACGACTTAAAAAATATGTCGTAAAATATTTGCACTTAAAACAACATACCTTTCATGTTGTAAAATATTATAACTTTATATGACATACATTAACATGTTGTGAAAACTTCTACAAAAAAAAAAAAAAAATTCAATCCAAATTTTTTTTATGGCATGCAAAAGCATACCGTAAAAAATGCATATTTTAACGGCATACAAAAATATATCGTAAAATATTTGCACTTAAGACAACATATATCTCATATCGTAAAATATTATAACTTTACATGGCATGCATTTGCATGTTGTGAAAACTTTTATTAAAAAAAATTTCAAATCCGATTATTATTATTTTTTGATTTAAAAAAGCTAACAATTTCCAACCAAGCTTCTCACCTTAAATTTTCCTAATCGAGGACAACGTAAAAAATAATTTGTACATTATTTTATAATTTATAAAAAGTTAGTGTCTTCTTTGCACTAACTTTTAAGGAGTAATTGCACCCAATGTGATTTTGTGAAAACAATTACATATTCATGAAAAAATTTATAATTTTAATGATTAATATTTACATTGTTTCTCACTAAATTATAATTATTTTTCTTTTTAAATTACCTTGATTTGATATTTTCCCTTCTTTTAATAATTTATTTATTTTTTACTTTTTAGACGTGCCTAATTTGAATACAACTAAAAAGTAAAATATTTTTTTTTAGAAAATATAATAAAATATAATATATATGAAATGTATTAAATTTTATAATTTTTTTAGAAAATTAAAAAATATTTTTCCTCTAAATATAAGTAAATTATTTGAATTTAAAAAGTTAAAAAAAATTATTTAAAATATTTAAAAAC
This sequence comes from Camellia sinensis, assembly GCF_004153795.1. Taxonomy (NCBI): domain Eukaryota; kingdom Viridiplantae; phylum Streptophyta; class Magnoliopsida; order Ericales; family Theaceae; genus Camellia; species Camellia sinensis. The sequence continues at coordinate 130,512 of NW_021026664.1, forward strand.
TTACAGTAACTAAAACCAAAAAAACTCAAAAACATTATTTTAGGCCCAGTTCACCACTTCCAGACTCCCTCTCATTCTATCTATAAATGTTTTTGCCCCAAACCCTCTCTCTCTCTGCGTGTGAGCTCTCGAGCTCTCTTCGTTCTAGTCTGTTTGAGGTATGTTCTTCGAGCGTTGCATTGATCGATCGCATGACTTCGCATGGCCTCACAATGTATGTCATTCACTTTCTCTTTCAATCGATCAATTTTTCTCTCTATCTCTCGATCATTTTTTCCTAAAAGCTTCGAATCCATCATTTTATTTGAAGTTATGGTTTGGTGAGAGCCATGGAAATGTAGACTACGAAGCCAAATGCATTCTCAATCAATTGATCTCAAACCCTAACTGATATGATCTCTACACGCTCCTCTGTATCGAACGATTCGACCTCTCTGCAATCTCCTCTCTGATCACGAACCTGAACAAGTTGAAGCAATTCATCGATGATTGCAAGTCCAATCCCTTAATCCTCTCTGATCCTTCTCTCTCCTTCTTCCAAGACTACCTTAAAAGGTATGATATAATTCATTTTTATATATTTATATACTTTCTTGTTGAATTTTCTTTTCTTACGTATTTTTATATGATTTTTTGGTGGTTTAGTGGAGGGAATTGATTTTGAATGTTAATGTATTATATATTATTAGCTGTTAGTGTTATTAGCTGTAAAGTGTCCAAGCTGTAATCATGGTGTCTTTGCTTTCGGTTGCTTTTGGGTGCATTGTTTGTAAACTTCTCCTTTATAAGGAGGCCTTGAACCATTGTACAAAACACAACATTCAATATCAATCATAATACATACAATTTGTTCTCTCTCTATCAATTTATCTTACATGGTATCAGAGCAAGGTTAACAACCTAGTCATTCTGCTTCACCGGCGGGGGGGGGGGCTCTCTCTCGGCAACTCTCTTTTCTGGGGCTCAAAGCTGCACTATATCTCTCTCTTTCAGTTTCCAGATGAACTGCCATCCAAGCTAAAGCATGATGAGCGTGGTCTGTTATCAATAGCAGCAGCAGCACCTTCACGAAGCTCTCTCTCGGGGGAGCATGAAGACACAGAGCATCTGAGCTGAAAACAAAAACAACACACAGATACACGCATGCACAAACTCTCTCTCTCTCTCGCTGGTTTTATGGTAATGATCAACACACAAGCTCCCTCTCTCTTGCTGGTTTTATGCTGGTTTTATGTTCAGCAAACTCAACCACCTGCACCGCCATAACAACCATCCATTGACACACACACCGAAGAAGAAGAGAGCAGTTTGTGCTGACACTGGGGCAAAACCCAGCTTGTTTTTTCTCCAACAAAGCTCCGCCACTGTACCGCTGCTTGCTCACAGCCCGTGGCCTCCAGGCGCCGTCGTTGGAGGTCAATCTCCGGCCACACCTCCTATGGTGTCCGCTCTGCCGGTTTCAGTCTCACTCCCCTCCAGCCATGGGAGGCCTGATCAAACCATGCATTCATCAACTCTCTCTCGGTCACCATGCATGACCACAGAGCAACACACAACTCTCCATCTCTCTTCTCGACATGACTTTTGGTACACGGGTTCTCTCTCTCTCTCTCTCTTCGAGGCCATGGAGTCATGAAGGGTGATGCTGGTTCGGTCTCACTGACTCGACTATCACACACACACACACACTGCCACCTCACTCTCTCTCTCTCGGGTTAGGGAGGGAGAGGGCCATACACACACCCATTTTAAGAGACACCCATACACAACACACCACTGACTCATTATTATGCTTCCCACTCTCCCCAACTTTCTTTATTTTATTTATATATATATATATATCTTTTTATTATACTATATTACTCAAACTCTCCACTTTCACACCACGCCGTCTGATCCCACTATCCCTTTTATTTATTTTATTTTATCTTCCTTCTTTCATACAAAAAAAAAAAAAAAAAAAAACAAATTTTCCCCTGCTAAAAAAGGGAAAAAAAAAAAAACCCTATACAAAATACACATTCAGAAATGATGCGTTAAATTGTTATATTTAACAACATTTTTAAAATTATGAAAATAATGGTGGTGTTTTGATTAGAAAGAAGGGGACACAAGAAGTCATAATTCTATACAAATTATTCGTAAAATAATCATGCCAATAATTTGTGAGAGAGGGAGGGAGGGCTAGTTGTTGTGAAAGTAGTTAATATCATGGGTGAGCATATGTCATGCATTTTAGCCATTAAAAAGCTTGGTATTAATGTAAGCTTGGTTAGAGATCTTTAAAGAAAAAAAAAAAAGAAAAAGAAAAAGGGCTAAATGGTTTGCACGTCACAAGTAGTGGCCTCCCACACAGAATAATGTTTCGTTCTGCTCTCCTTTCTCCATCCCTTTGTTTCAACCTCAAATAGGTTTCTATCTTCCCACCTATTTGAGTTTGAGGGGGGGTTATACATATATCATGGTGAGCATGGTTACACACCATGCGAACCACTCAAGCTGGTGAGCATGGTTATACACCATGGGAACCACTCAAGCCACCTCATGGCGCACTTCCTAAGTCGCCCCCTTGGTGCACCACCAACGTTTCTACACGGTCTGATACGACCACACAGTGTCTTCTACAATGGTCCGACATGACCCCATAAACTGTCCCGACATTGATTCCGGTCAGCTTCTACAACGGTCCGGCATGACCCCGTAAATTGTCCCGACATTGATTCCGGTCAACTTCTACAACGGTCCGGCATGACCCCATAAACTGTCCCGACTTTGATTCCGATTAGCTTCTACATCGGTCCGGCATGACCTCGTAAACTGTCCAGACCTTATCTGCTACAACGGTCCGACACAACCATACCGTGTCTTCAACAACGATCTGACACGACCATACCGTGTCTCCTATCCTATTTTATTTTATTTGTCAGTTTATTTTCACGTTTTGTTACTTTCTTCAAACTCAAGTTGGTTAGTTCCTATCCTCCTTGAGTTTGAGGGGGGCTGTTAATGTATTATATATTATTAGCTGTTAGTGTTATTAGCTGTAAAGTGTCCAAGCTGTAATCATGGTGTCTTTGCTTTCGGTTGCTTTTGGGTGCATTGTTTGTAAACTTCTCCTTTATAAGGAGGCCCTGAACCATTGTACAAAACACAACATTCAATATCAATCATAATACATACAATTTGTTCTCTCTCTATCAATTTATCTTACATTGAAAATGGCCAGCAGCGAAGTCTGGTGTTTTTAAGTCATCAGTGTAGTCTTATACAGATGTATAATCTGTTTTCATGTACCTTAGCATGTCAATGGGCTTGTGCATGCCTTGTTAATCAAGGCTTCAATTTTTGGTTTCTTTCTTTCTTACTCTGTTTTGGAATTTTAAGGTGGTTTTTTTAATTTTGATATGGAGTTGTTGGATTTGGTATCAAATTTGCAAGAATGTTGGAAATCCTGATTTGGATTTGGATACGAGTTAGTTTTATGATATGAGCTCTCTTTCTATGTGTGTGTGTCTCTCTCTGTGCATGTGAACAATTTGAGTTTAAAACCATTTGATGTGTTGAGGTTATTATGATTATCCGACTTACAGTGCAAAATGCAATTTATGTTCTTGCATTTCCATAGTAGGCAATTCAAGTGAAATAAGTACCTACCTTGCGTAAAAATCTATATATTCCACTCCAACAGTTAAGTTGACCTTGGCATGGTGCATATATATGGTAAGGAAGATTTAAAATTTGTTCATCTTTAAAATTAAATATAATAAAATTATGAAATTATGATTATTGAATTAATTTAATTTTTTAATAAATAATCCATACATAATTACTTGTATAAGATTCAAAGTAGTGCTTGTGATAAGCTGATGTGTTGCAGCAGTTTTTTAGTCTACACACTTTTGCCGCACAAAGCATGTTGATAGAGTATGAACATGGTATAAAATAACAATTTTTCTAATGTGTCTGTAAATATATTCATACTTTGTGATATATCCATCAATATTGTCATATTCTCAAGGTCATTATATATAGTTTTATTAATGTTTTATAAATTGTGATAAGGATTTTTTGGTTGTCTTTTTGTTTTCGATTTTTTTTCCTCACAAGGAAAGAGTACATAGGTACACAAACATGTAAAAAGGGAAAATAATTTGTCAACAGAAAATTTATACAAAATACACATTTAGAAATGATGGGTTAAATTGTTAATAACATTTTTAAAATTATGAAAATAATGGTGGTGTTTTGCTTAGAAAGAATGGGACACAAGAAGTCATAATTCTATACAAATTATTCACAAAATAATCATGCCAATAATTTGTGAGAGAGGGAGGGAGGGCTAGTTGTTGTGAAAGTAGTTAATATCATGGGTGAGCATATGTCATGCATTTTGGCCATTAAAAAGCTTGGTATTAATGTAAGCTTGGTTAGAGATCTTTAAAAAAGAAAAAAAAAAAAGAAAAAGAAAAAGGGCTAAATGGTTTGCACGTCACAAGTAGTGGCCTCCCACACAGAATAATGTTTGTTTTTAAGGGTCCTTGCGGTTGTAGGTAGGATGATACTTAAGATTTATCTTTTTAAATAAAGCAGCTACTATGAAAATAATATATCAAAATTGAGGATCAAGGTAAGTTGTAGTTTCCTAATTAGTTAGTTGAGCTACCTAAGCAATGCAGCTATCCTCCAAGGAGCCTACTTCTTTACCTTTCGATTTCCCAAATGACCCTCTAGATGTTGTCATTTGTGGTAGATTATACTCCAATGGGTGTGAATGATCTAAACATCACTTCGGATAAAGTTATGCCAATGAACCTTATGTAGTAATGCCATTTTATTCAGAGATTCTCACCCATTTAGGTTCACCAAGTAAGTTCAAACTAAATCTGGCCAGCCTCATCAAATTGTTTTTGGGTAGCTTTTGCTACTATATAAAATTAATTATCACAGTTTCATGTGGTTACCACCCAATTTTGGGCAGCTTTTGTCAATTTTGAATTTGTCACAGTGATGGGTTGTTTCTTTGGCTGCTTCCGAATCAGAGACGATCATCGCCACCCCCAGACTCATCTTGCCTCAGAACCACCCTTCGAAGCTCAGAGTACTCCTCTGTGTGTGTGTGTGTGTGTGCGCGCGCGCATGTGTGTTAAATTCTCCATTTTCTTGTTTTGAATTGTGAGTTTTGTTGTTCGTTTTTCTGTTTCTAAACCAGGAACCTGTTGTATCTCAGAATCCTCCGTCTTCTCTACTACTTGCTGATGGTAATTCGTTTTTATTGTATGTTGATTCAATGTATCTAATTCGATTCTCTTAGATCTTGTTTCATTCCAAAGAATTGTAGTATATATTGAGTTTTTTCAGCTTTAAATAGATAATTTCGCCATTTGGGGAGAAGTTTTTGATTTTTATGTGTTTATATGTTATATTATATGTATACGAAATAGTCATTTATTTCTTGAATTCTAACTAGCATTTATTTTTATTTTAATTTTGTTTATTGTTAAATTGAAGATAAAGATGGATTCCCATGTAAAGATGAGGAAAATCCTGCCTTGAAGACTCCAGAGCATGGCAACAACAATGGGGAGCTCAAGGATGAGGTGTGTGTTGTTATCTGCTATCAGTTTTCTTTAAAGTAGTTTGAGGAGGTATGATCGGGTAACTAGGGGACACATCTATTCTATATTAAAAGAAAACTTTTGTCATGCCTTTTTGATTTTCCAAAAATACCGCAGAAATTGTTAACTACAAATTCCATATCAAATTACTGCTCTAAACCGTTTTCGAATTCAGCCCATTTTCATCATCATTTATTAAACTAGCCAAACCACCAAAAACATCAAAAAATTAGACCTACACTTGCAAATGTTGTGTTTGCACCAACCGGCCATATCCATGCCTCTGTTCACAGGCTCTTGGTATGCTATTACTTGTTGGGTTTTAGCTCACCCTATTCCTCATATATGTATATAGGTGATGAGGTTTGAACAGTGGGCTTGTGTATACATATTGTGTGAATACTAGTGCCTGCTCTTAGACTTGGCTTGGAACTTATTGTTTTGTTTTGTTTTGGAGCATTGTATATATTGAGACATGTAGTCTCTTTTGATTTGTACTTCTTAATTTATAGATGTTATCACTTGATAGATTGTGAAGTGCCGAGGGAATCCTTCACCTTAGAGGCAAAGGTAGGTAAAGTGTCAGGATGACAGTTGTTACAGCAATGAGCATGCTCTACTCTGACAGAATCAAATCTATCCATCAATTTTTATCCATTTAATTTTAAAACTAGTAGTTACTATGTGGGACTGGTTTTGATTTGAAATATCTTGTAATCGTATGACCTTTTATTTAAAAAAGGATAGTACTCAATGTCCAAGGCTCTCGCTTACAGTAGGGTTTGGGAGAGGTAGTAATAATAGGCATCCTTTCTGCCACCTTTTTGTAAAGAGACACAAACCTTTGCGACAACGCTGGGAACCAATAGCATTTGTCATCACTCTTGGGCATGATTATCACTCTTGGACATGACCTAAAAATCTTCTTTTTATTTTTTCATCCTTAGTATATACCAATTGATGATTATTTGTTTTGCTTGTTCTCTCTCTCTCTCTCTCTCTCCACATATATATATATATTGTTTATAAATTTGGAGAATACTAGACTCTCTTGAAATTTATAAATTTGGAGAATACTAGGCTCTCTTGGAATGTGTGATTGCATCTGTTGTTGCTGTTGCTGCTGCAACATCTGCTCTTCAAATCCCTACAATTGGTATTGGGACAGGGCGTTTCTGGTTCTCCCTCTGACATCCAGGTATATCTCTCTTTTGCTCTCCTTTGTTGTTCTCTCCTCATTTTCTGGGAGGATGCTTGTAGTTTCTTTTGTTTTTTTTTTCTTCTCTTTCCCATAAGAAAATTGTATTTTATTTATTTATTTATTTAACTTTATTGTTAAAGGCTGAATCTTAGTGGAAGATCAAGAAATGTTATGTAGGGTTGTTTCTCATGGTTGTTAGTTGAGATAGATATGCTTCAGTCTCCACCAAAAAGTGAAAGGGAGTGGGGTTTTGTCTGTGGGAGAAGGAAGCTATATCAGGCTAAGGCCAGAAGAGCATGGGGGTTGATATCCGCATGTGATTGTGTGCTATGTGGTTGTAGAAAAGGAGCTTTTGGTGGTACATTTCTTGTTGGAGATGTCTGATTCTTACTATTAGGGAAAAACCTTGGGGCTATTTTTTTTATTTTATATTTTTGAGTGCGAGGGGTGCCTAAGGAAGAGTTTGTTGACAGACCTAGAATTGAATCAAGGTTGGTCATCAATTTTGAGTATGAACTAAAAAAAAAAAAGAAGAATTTTAATCTGAACTGAACCAAATTGAACTAAGCTTTTGGTTGTCTATCTTATAATGAATATTTTAGAAATACTCATTTGCACGAAGCCACCAACTAGTGCAAATTTGGTCTGTTAAATGGTTATTGCTATGCCAAAATCAAGACTTAGCTCAAAAGATCTCGAGTTATACTAGTGATGCTTGGTAGGTGGCTCAGTGGAGTAGTCCCTAGAACTTTCATAAAGAGCAACACAGATATTTCTTTATACTTACATGAAAGAAGTTCAAAATTTTAGCCAATGAATTCAACACCCTTCATTCAAAGTAGTCTATAGAATTAATACAGAAGTTGTTGACAAGCTTTCATACAGTTTTCTCTTTTTGGATGTGTCTGGACACACACATGACAAAGTATTTAGAATTATTATTTTATGCTCTGACCAAATAGTTTCATCTTGCCCCATTTTAACATCCTGTTGCAGACATATGTACACACGTGTTTATTCATGTGTACATTAATAAATTTCCAATTTTTTTTCTGCCATTTTACAGATCCAAAATGAAGGATATTATTTGTAGTTGAGAGCTAAAGATGCTCTGCTAAATGCCTCTTCTTATGGCTGCTAAAAGATTTAGTTCAGGCCCCTCACAGGTGCTTTCTCTTCTTTATCCTGATTAGATCTGCGGGTGCTCTAATGCTTGAAACAGATGCAATTTTGGTGTTTCGTGCTCATTTAGGTATCATAGATTCATAGGTGTAGAGGAATAGGGAAGTGAATGATAGATATATCTATAAGTTTCTGAATAAACTTGTATATTCAACTTGGATGGTAACTGGATTTGAAAAGGATCTTAGGAATAAGGGTCATGCGCATCATATGGGAACCCACTTTGGTTTCTTCCTGGCATAGCTGCCTATGTGCATTTCTCTCATAATGTTTTCTTTTTAGCAGCTTAATTTTATTTTTGATAGGTTGGTAGTGGTGTTTCTAGGTGGAACTGCTTCTTTCTTTCTGTGTGGAGATGAGCTTTTCTTCAGTTATACCTGTTGGTCACAATGATGGAGGCTTGCTTGCCTTAAAAGCTGCACAGAGCTCATGCTTCACCAAATTCTGTCAATGTGAGTACTACCTACTTATACTAATGTGAACCCAGCTCAATATTCAACAAGAACCATCTAGAATTAATTCCTACAGAAGAGAAGGGTACAATGAGACCGAGACAGTGCAACTTCTGAGCCAAACCCACATTCAATCTCCGAGTTCACTAAGACCCGGGCAATTCGTCAATGAGAGTGAAAACTCAATGCTTCACATGTTTTCACCCTCATCAAACTATCAAGTCTGAATTGAAACCCATTTCATGAGTTGGGTATAACTGGGTTAATTAATTAGACCGGCTAATAAATTGTTTTAATCGTGTGGTTGTAGGTTCAGTATCTTAGCAGCAGCAGCAGCAGCAATGGAGGTCAAATTGGAGCCACCACCGAAGGCAATCACCTCTCCCTGTCAATGAGCAACAATCAGCAAAGGCCGTTCATCAATCCTCCGCAACTGTTTGCAACTGCTGCAGCATCATCAGGATTCCCACAGTAGATAATTACCCGACCCCAAAATTGGCTACACCAGAAAAATTGATTTTACTCTCTGATGAGACCCTCTTGACCCAACTTTTTGTTTTTTGTTTTGTAAATCTTTATGTAACAAGGCCTTTGGAGTTTGTAAGCATGTAAAGATTAATGCTTTGAGCTTATATTTCTTCATTTGTGTGTTTCTAAAACCGTACATATGCATTATTATTTAGGCTGCCTTCTTATTTATTATTACATCAATAGGTCCTTGTTCATATTAAATTTAAAATTTAAGAAAATTAAAAAAAGGGGATATCACGGCGTTTCTGAAAACGCCACCTAAAACTCTAAAAGCTAACAGCAAGTTTTTTAAAAAGATATGGCGGCGTTTTGAAAACGTCGTTAAAATGATAGTGACGTCATAGTACCTTTGGTGGGATATTTGGCGGCGTTTTTAAAAACGCCGCCTATAGTCATACAACGACGTTTTTTAAACGTCATAAAGCTATAGCGACGGCCGCAGCATCGGCGCTTGACATTAAACGTCACAAAAAGAATTAACGACGTTTGTTGTACCTATAGCGGCGTTTTGTAAACGCCGCTAAAATCAGATTTTCCAGCAGTGCTTGCATTGCTTTCTTAAAATACCTATTTACATTACACAAGATTTTGTTTCATTTCCTTGGTTGTTCATTAGTGAAATAGATAAGAAAATAATGACATCAATATTTTTATACTAAAATAACTATTTTAATTAGGGCAACTATTTAATCAAAAGTAATTATACATATGGGGCAACCCATTTAATTATTTTTTAATAGAAATAGGGCAAAAGTTATATCTGATATTGACAAGTATACGCCTTGACTTCTATTAATTTTTAATTTTTTCGCAAAATTATATTCATCAAATATTGATAGTTATTTAATTTTATTACATCTATCAATAAGTTTGAATTGATTAAAGTGACAATTGATATCTTGTTAATATGAATTTTTATAAGGATAAAATGCTCAACAATTCTTATCCATTAAATAGTTTGAATCATTAAGATGGACTCAAGCCCACCACATACAACAATATTTTTAATTTCATTGTGGACGAGACCAAGCCTCTCTCAAATTTTAACAATAGTATAATTAAGTAGTAACAAAAATAATTTTTTTACATTATATTTGATTAATAAATTTAGATAAAAATTTTAAAAATAACAAAAAAAAATAAACTTATGTTTTATTTGCATTATTCTCACATTTTTTTTAATTCACAATCTTTAAAAAAAAAAAGAAAATTCATGAATTCTTTGAAAAAGACAATTTTGTTCTTCTGAAATAAAAAATTGAAAATGGGGTAGAGTTGAGCTACAACCGTTTCTGTCGTGGCACTCAGAGCACTTTGGGCTCTTTTTTGATTGTTTAGATTGGATATAAAAGTTTGAGGATGATATGTAATAGTTAATGACAAAAATGAAATATAATATATTATAACATATGAGATTAATTATATATATTGTGGGGTTATTTATGTTATGTTTGGTTAAGATATGATATAAAATGAGAGTAATTATTTTTGACATTTAGATAAAATATTTCTTATATTCGACGGTGGAGGACATACAATACTTTGGAGATTGGCATTGCATATCTCCTTTTGTATTATATACCATTTAGACTCCTTATATCTAAAATAACCAAATACAAAATATAAAAAAATAAGAAAATATATAAGACTAACCCATATTATGGGGTGTTTTGGGAATATGGTTAAAAGTTATTTTTTGATTTTTTTTAGCTTTTTTATGAGTAAGGAAAGTGGGTTAAAAGCTGAAAAGTAGCTTTTAATCTACTTTCGAAAATAGCCCTATATCTGAGTTCATTCTAATATCTGTTCCATATATACGATAAACAAATCCGGCGTTAGCATACTCTATTTATGAAGGGGTTGTTTGGGATATCCTAAATAAGTACACTTTTTAAATTTTTATACTAAAAAGTTGAGGAAAAAAAGATGGCTGTTTGGGATAACTTTTTAAATTTTTATGAAAAAATGTGTATTAAAAAATTGTATAAATTAATGTATAGCAGAAACTTTTTGGCGAGTAGGTAGTACGGTGGTAGCATTGTGCAGAGTAGTGTATAGGAGATGCTTGCCACCTTTTCGGGCTTTAAATTGGACGGTGTTGTTCTGCCCGTGGGACCCACCATGGGTCCTGTTTTGCTAATCGGAACCGTTCAATATGTAGAACTCGTCGAGTACTATATACTGATAAAAAATCACATTGATCGGATATCGATAACTATCTAATCGGATTAGTTTTTTGTCAACCGTTAACTATAACACCATCTATTTTTTTATACAAAACTAATTTGATCATGTAGTTAGTAATATTTGATCAACGTGATTTTTTACAAACATATAATACTCGACGAGTTCTATACATTGAACGGTTCGGATTATCAAAAAGGGATTCGTAATGGGCCCCCACAGGCGGAACATCATCGTCTTGTTTTTGCACCCGGCTGTTCCCTTTGTGCAACCAAAGTCGTCTAAAGTACAACTCACATAAAAAATGAGTTGTACTTTTTTTTTTTGTAAAATTAATTTTTTAATATTTTTTTTAATAAATATTGATAATTTTTTAACTCTTTTAATATTTTTTTAACTTTTTCGAAAGATGCAAAAACCAGTCCTAAATTAATGCATAGGCTTTTTATGGTCAGGGAATGCATAGGCTTTTTTAATTTTTTTTTTTCAAATTAAAAGCAGCCGAGGCGCTCCTGTAATTACTGCCACCCAGGGGGGCATACTCCAAACAAAAAACATGAAACTGTTTGAATACCCTCTTTTTTTTTTGGATAAATTATACTGACATTTCTTGAAATTTATGTTTATTATAGTTTTTTCTCTTATCTTTTGAAAATTACATCTCCCTTCCTGAGTTTAAAGTTTTATTATAGATTTTTCTCAGTAATTTAATTTTTTTTAAATACTAATTTTACCCTCACTGGGTAAATTACGTTGACACCCCTCATATTTTAGAAATTACAATCCACTCTCTAAGGTTTAAAGTAGCATTACCAATTGCCTCGCCAGTTAGTATTAGTTGGAAAAAATATTCATTGAAAAAAAAATTAATTAGAAAAAAAATTATTTGAAAAAAAAATTTAATTGAAAAAAAGTTTAAAAACCAACGTAAACACATTTTTCAAATTTACTTTTTTTTTCTCAAATTTATAAACTAAGATAACCATTTATAAACTAAAAAAATTATCAAATAAGTTTTTATGACATTTTAAAAAAAAATTGTAAATATAAATTGAAAACTGAAAATGAAATAGTTGTCAAACATGTTTCAGGTGGTTAAAATGTCATAAAATTAATAAATAATTAAATAAATTACTAACGTAAGAAATTACTTTTTTTATTTTTATTTTTGGGTAAATTATACTGACATCTCCTGAAGTTTATGTTTATTACAGTTTTTCTTCTTACTTTTTGAAAATTACATCTCCCTTCTTGAGTTTAAAGTTTTATTATAGATTTTTCTCCGTAATTTAATTTTTTTTAAATATCAATTTTGCCCTCATTGGGTAAATTACGTTGACACCTCTCATATTTTAGAAATTACAATCCACTCCCTAAGGTTTAAAGTAGCATTACCAATTGCCTCCCTAGTTAGTATTAGTTGAAAAAAATATTCATTGAAAAAAAATTAATTAGAAAAAAAATTATTTGAAAAAAAAAATTAATTGAAAAAAAGTTTAAAAACCAACATAAACTCATTTTTTAAATTTACTTTATTTTTCTCAAATTTATAAACTAAGATAACCATTTATAAACTAAAAAATTATCAAACAAGTTTTTATGACATTTTAAAAAAAAATTGTAAATATAAATTGAAAACTGAAAATAAAATAGTTATCAAACAGGTTTCAGATGGTTAAAATGTCATTAAATTAATAAATAATTAAATAAGTTACCAACGTAAGAAATTATTTATTAAAAGATTTTTAGACTAGGTATCATTTGACTTTTAGAATTTTTTTAAAAAATTAAAAATTAAAAATTAATTTAGTTAAGAAATAAAAAATAAAAAATAAAAAATAATTATTTATGGATACGGAGCTATGGCTACGCCAGTGTCCGATACGAGTCGGACCACACTGGCTTGGTCGTCCCTGATCGACTCGATGAGGGGATGCACGCTGGTCGGGTCTCGGATTCTGAAGGAGGAACTGAGGCAGAAGATTACGATTCCCCAGTACCTGAGGCTAGCCATGCGCGACGCGATTCAATCCAAGGACGTCGCCGCCGGGGAACCACCACTACGCCTCCCCCGGCGAGGCCGCTCAGGCCCCCGACTTGGCCCTGGTGGTGTTCATCAATTCGCTCAGCGGTGGGCGCCACGGCCCGAAGCGCAAAGCGAGGCTTCAGGAGTTGATGGGCGAAGAACAGGTGCCTTTCTTTCTTTCTTTCTTTCTCTCTCTCTATCGGTACAGTACATAAATATTTATATAATTCCGTGTAATGGAGGCTATATGCAGTGATTCAGTAAATATTATTGAAGTGTAAAGAAATGTATATATGTTTTTTTAATATGCAATTTTGTGTACAGAGATTCAATTTAAATTTTTTTTCCTGCCTATGGAATATTATATGTAGCTGAACATGCATATGTCGAATTTGTATTCTTTTTCTTGCTGCTTTTTTAGCCATGCCGATTGATTGAGTGATATGATTACTAATGTGGAAGTTGAAGATGTAAAATAAAAATGGGTTTGTTTGTGTACTAATGTAGTTGTATTAATTAATTGGGATTAGATCTTTGAAATTACGTAAAAATCCTCATTAGATGTAAGGTGACTTGGTTATTTTTGTAAAATTCAAGGCAAAACAGCCTTTTCCTTTTACCTTCAATCACATAGGATTGGACTAACAATGCCAACTTCTTGTATGAATGATAATTCCACCCTTGGGGGGATTAGTAGTCTCATGGGACTGTTAGTCCCATGCCATATATGTTTAGCCTCCACTGTTTAAGAGGTACCTAGCTGCAAAAGCCTCATTTGTAGTTTGAAATTTAATTTAGGGTAAATTATGCAAACCTTCTTGATAGTTGGTAAAAATACATCTGGCCCCATTGGTATTAGATAATTACATTGTCTTCTCCTATGTTTTACAATTGCATTACATTTACCCCACAATAGTTGGTCTCTCGTTAATAATAGGAGTAATTCTTTTGGTACACCGCAAAAAACCTCAATACACACTATTTATGTCGTTCAAATATATTTTTTTGAACAAAAGTTAAATGTGTAGACATAAATTTATAAACAAAAAACAGTGTTTTGGGGGCATAAATAGTTGAATGGAATATACATGTGAACAATTCATTTTTTTCATAAGTTTGATGCAAAAACAGCACTCGCCTCCGTCCCGACTTTCAATGGATTGGGTAAAATCCGCTCTCCATTCACATTGGGTAGGGTCAGGTCCCATGTGGAGTGGATCAAAATGACCATCCTTAGTGATGACAATGGTGATAGTAGCGTGTGGCTGTAGTGGCCGTGGTAGTGGAATCGTGGCGGTGGCGGTAGCGGTAGCGGTGGAGGTTGAGTGGTGGCACTGTTAGTGGGTGTTGGAGCGGCGACGTTGACAATGGTGAGTGTGTTGGTCGTAGTAGTGGTGGTGGTGGAGTGGCTACAGTGGCAGAGATTGTGGTAGTGGTGGTGGAGTGATGGCACCGGTAGTGGGCAGTGGAGTGACAACGGTGGTAAGGGTATTGGTGATGGTGGAGTGGTTGCGGTAGTAAAGGCGGTGATGTGGTTGTGATGGCATGGTGGTGGAGGAGGTGGTGGTGGTGCGGTGAATGAGATGGTACCTATTTAAATGGGTTTAAACGTGTTCTATGTCCAAACCATTTATGAATTTGGATAGGTTTTAATGGGCATAATTGGGCAGGTTCACAGTTTCGGGTTAACTTTGCCACCTCTAATAATTATCTAAGGTTCTTAAAATCTCTATCTGGATCTAACCCTACGATTTTACGGTCCATTTACTCACAATCGATCCGAATTGTGTAAAAAATCTCTTATAGGTAGGATCTTTCGATATTGGTAATTGGATCTTATTAGATTGTAGAATCTTTATCCGAATTCGATCCAATTTGTAAGCTTGGTTTTGTATTGTATGGCCTATTTTACTGTAAATTTTATGTTTGTTGTCTAAATACCAATTTATGTGGTCCAAATGAATAAAAAAAACAAGTAATATTGAATTAAATAAACTAAGAAAAACAAACTAGGAAAACAAACATTTAAATATTGCAGTCATTTAAGGAAATTAACTAGTCAAAAAAACAAAAACTTAGCCTTAACAAAGTCTTAGGGGTAGGAATGGCAACAGGGCGAGGCCGGGGCCGGGGATCACCCCCCCCGTCCCCGATCCCCAATGGTAAAAATTACCCCGTCCTCGGCCCCGTTCCCCGACGGGAGACCTATCATCGTCCCCGCCCCCGTCCCCTAACGGGGATCGGTTTTCCCCGACCTCGGAAATTTCCCAGGCCATCCAGTCCAGCAGGCCAAAAAAAAAAAAAAAGAAAAACAGAACAACAGCAACAATGAATATCTGTGTTAGATCTGAGATGAACAACAATAATAATCTAACAATGATCCTCTGTTTCTTCTTCGTCAACAACAACAACATCAACATCAACAATAACAACTACATCAACAATCAACAACAACAATGAGATGATACATACCTATATACATACAAGTTAATCTATATTTATATATATTGAAAAATCAATGAGATGATACATACATATATATATATATATAGAGAGAGAGAGAGAGAGAGCTTCACGGTTCACTCTCCATGAATCTGAGATCTAAGGGCTTCACGATTCACGATCTGTTCAGATCGGTGATCGGTGGCAACGGAGGTGGTGATTCACGATCTGTTGGTGATCGGCGGAGGCGGTGGTGGAATGGCAGAGGCGGTGGTAGAGGCGGTGGGACGACGTCGTCTCTGGTGGCTCCTTCTCCGCTTCGATCGACGTGGGTTTGAGGTTAAGGTTTCGAAAGTGAGAGAGAGAGTAACAGAGGTCTGAGAGAGTGTGATCAAATCTAAGAGAGAGTGAGAGCGAGAGTGACCGAGGAGTTCTGAGAGAGAGGGAGAGAGTGAACCAAATCTGAGAGAGGGGGTATATATGAATGAATAGAAGGGGTATAAA
Organism: Camellia sinensis; assembly: GCF_004153795.1. Lineage (NCBI taxonomy): Eukaryota > Viridiplantae > Streptophyta > Magnoliopsida > Ericales > Theaceae > Camellia > Camellia sinensis. Next base: position 146,649 of record NW_021026664.1, read on the forward strand.
AGTAATTTTATTTCGGGGAGAACCGGGGACGGGCCGGGTCCGTGGCTGCGAAAGCTATCCCCGTCTCTGGCCCGAAACTGATCGGGGATGCATTTCCGAATACCATCCCCAGCCCGTCGGGAGTATTTTTCGGGAAAAAACCATTCGAATCGGGGACGGGGGTCGGGTCCCCGTCGGGCCGGGTCCAAATTGCCATCCCTACTTAGGGGGGCAAGATGTATGCAACTTTACCCCAATTTTTGGAGAGGCTATTTTCGTGACTTGAACCAGCACCACCTGGGACACTAACAACAAACCTTATTTTTTGACCAAATGCAAAACTTTTACCATCGAGTTTTCTATTGTATAACATTATATTTACATTTTATATGGGGTATTATATTTTCAAAATATCTTCACTTCTTTTTAGTATAATTAGGCTAATTTTGTGTATACTTTTTAAGAAATATTTGTTTAAATTAATTTTACTGTGTAATTTGTTTGTTTCGGTAGGATTTTACAATCCTCGATCCAATTCTACGATCCAATTTTGTAAACTTCTCCAACGATCCAATGTAGGACTCCGATTTTAACAACCTTGTAATTACCAGGAGGGCAAGACAAATCAAATTGCTTGTTCGCCTGATCACGACATCCGTACGGATAACGATGGCACATTGGCGTTATTGTGCAAATGATGATGTTAGCACGCCATTGTTACCTTGCGATGGTTTCCGGAGTCCAATAACGGTTAATAGGGCATGATTAAATCGCTGTGATACCAAGTCGAAGTCCAAAGCGTGAGGGATTAGGGTTAGGGTTAAAATAGAAAGAAAAGAAGAAAAAAGAGAATACAATGAATAGGATTTGGGAACATAACAAAACCCTTCCACCTTAGCACATATTTATATTAAAACACTAATATGACAATAGAAATCTCAATAAAACAACATAAAAACACTCGACTATTGTCACCGACAACTAGCGCTATTTGATGGTCCAAATAAAGCTATTGCCATTGGGCTTAGATGGAGTCTTCTTGTCTACATATTTGCTCTTCTAGATGGTTATGTAGTTCAGGCGTTGAAGGCTTACTGACACCAATATAAACTAGTTCTCATGTATACGTTTCTTTTATTTTTCCTCTTGAAACATCAACTCAACTCAACAGAAGTCTCAGTTGTTTCAATAAAACATCATGGTTTAATTTTGATGACAATTGTAACTGTGAATTTTTTTGGTTCTTCATTATGCTAGGTTTTTTACCTTCGATTTGTGAAGCCTTATGAATTTCTTCAATATGGATTGGGTTGCCTGGAGATGTTGGCTGATATTGGGGACTCATGTGCCAAAGAGACTCGTGAAAAGCTAAGGGTTGTGGTATGCATATGGCCAGATGAGTTGTTCAGTTTCTTTCTTATGTAACAGCTTACTAATAATTAAGTTGTATTATTTTAATTGTATTTCCTCTATGTAAATGGTAATAGTCAATGCGAAGACATATGTGCTAACTTTTTGCATGAACTTTTGTCTTGAATTTTTACATGAGAAATCGTGGATTACTAGGTTGGTTTGGCAGGTTGTAGGAGGTGATGGCACGGTTGGTTGGGTCTTGGGAAGCCTGGGAGAGCTTCATAAACAAGGGCGGGAACCAGTTCCGCCAACAGCAATTATTCCACTTGGTACAGGAAATGACTTGTCTAGGAGTTTTGGTTGGGTAAGCTTTTGTTTGCAGCCACTTCTCAGGTTTTCTTCTTCTGTCCTGTCTTGTTGAGTGGTGCCTTATTTTCTTGCCAGGGTGGCTCATTTCCGTTTAACTGGAAATCAGCAGTCAAACGAACTCTCGACAGGGCTAGTACAAGTTCAATATGCTGTTTAGATAGGTGGGCATTCTTTGCTTTGATTCTGATTACTTAAATTCTTGTTTGAGATTGTTCTGTTTTCTGGTTCTCATTCGTAGATATTTCTATATTGATGATGCTGGTAATGTCAGTTCCAAGGAAATCAAATATTGCTTCAAAGGTTGATTCTCCAAAGCCATTGGTTTTCTACCATGTTCATGTGCAGATAATGAATATCTAATTGATTATTATTTTTATTTTATTTTAATATTTGATAAGTAAGATCACTAATTTTAGGCGTCTCTGGCTGCCCATTGTTTGCTTTGGTTGATTTGGTTGGAGCGCAATAGGCGTGTCTTCCAAGACGTGTGCCATTCAGAGAATTGGCTTTTGTTGGTATTGCATAGTTGGGTTACGGGTTCGGTTGATCCCGATGTTTTGGTTTTTGTAGATTTTGTAGAAGATTTGCTTAGTTAGTCTTGGTGGCCCTTTTGCGAGTGTTTTGTATTAGTTGCATCGCCTTGATGCTTTTCTAATGAAGTTTGCTTATTTATCAAAAAAAAGAAAAAAGAAAAAAGATCACTAATTTTAGGGTTGCCCCCATGCCACCTCGGATGTCCCAGACTTCCACTGGCTTTTTGGCTTTTATGAAAAGACGTATAGAAAAGTAGAGAAAGTGATGTGATTGGGTCCAAAAAGCCAACACCCCAAACGGTGCCTAATGTTTTGTTAGTTTGTAGAGTTTGTATTCATTGTATTGACCCATTTAATTTAATATGTAAGTTGTCAATCTAGTTATTAAGTTCATATACTGATGGACTCCTCTAAGTTGATGCTCAACTAGTTAACCAAAATCATTATTATATGGATTATGGACTTCTGTAGGTGTATGCCAAAAAAGGAAAAATAAAAAAAGGGACTTCTGTAGCTTGTATTAGATGACAAAAGGGGATTAACCAATTGGTACACCACATTTTGGGTAGAGCTTGAATGACAGCAGGAACCAACTGATACCATTCTGTCAAGATTAAATACAGTGATAATCACACAGAGGTGGAAAATAAAGACAACCTTACATGGTTATTTGCTGCTCACACATCGGTGGATGACCTTGTGTTAATCAAAATTAACAAAAACTCTATAAAACCAAGTTTGCTAAAAAAAATACCTACTTGGTAACTTGGTAAGATGCTAGGGATTCTACTAATTATTAATAAATTGAATTTCCTTAAAATTGGTCAGAAATTGAAACCTAAGACTTAAAAACAAAAAGCAAAGGAATATGATATATGATATGTGATTTTTTCCCTCATTTTGTGTTGGTATCGACCAACAAGTTTGGTTTGTAATTTATGATTAAATGAATCTCATTCATGAACTCCTTTACTTTAGTATTATTCACTGGGCGTTAGCTCAATCTTTATTATATGTATGTAGGTGAACAGCGGGACTTTCAACCCCAACCCCAGTGAGCAATGAGAAACCAAGTTTTGAGAGGCCAACCAAGGTCGCCTCATGCAAAAGGCCTTAGTTTTGTTTTACCTATCTTTTGCTCTTTTGTGGTCACGTATGATCGAACTTGTATAACCTTGGTTTTGGATTTTGTCAGATGTTGACTACTAAATGATCCTGGACTTATGTAATACATAATATGGATATCTATATATTGTGAGTTATTACATATAAAGTTTTTGGTTAAATCATGTATGCACAGCTCGTTGGACAATTTTTTTAAATTTTGCTTCCGCAGCTTGGCCTTCTATTACTAAATGTGATTTGATTTCTAACTGAGGTCGTAGGTAATCTTATGATTACAGGTCGATTATGACTCTAATCCATGCGGGTTTGGGTCATGACAAAGACATAACAGAAAACAAAAAAAAAAAACTACAAGGGACATGCCCCAAGCCTTACCATAACTGTAAAAAGCTTCAAAAAGGTTGTCTCCTCTTCGCTTCATGAGGTAGGGATTCTTTTGCTCCTCTTCAATACCTCATCATAGATAGACATGTGGAAGTTCTTATTGGATTTAAAAATATGTTTGTTAAGATATGTGTTTGTGAATTTA
>NW_021026664.1:160272-182772 GCF_004153795.1 Camellia sinensis
GAGGTGGTAGTGGTGTAGTGGGTTAGGTTTAGTGGAGTAGGTTTAAGTGGGTGAAGTAGGTGGAGAGTATGTGGATTTAGTGGGTTAGGTTTAGTGGAGTAGGTTTAAGTGGGTGAAGTAGGTGGAGAGTATGTGGATTTAGTGGGTTAGGTTTAGTGGAGTAGGTGAGGTGGTAGTGGTGTAGTGGGTTAGGTTTAGTGGAGTAGGTGAGGTGGTAGTGTTGTAGTGGGTTAGGTTTAGTGGAGTAGGTTTAAGTGGGTGAAGTAGGTGATAGGTTTTAACACTTTGCTTTGTACTGTCTATGATATTTGCAAATTTGGTTTCTCTGCATTTTTTCTGGATTGATTGAAATTCAACTGCTCTATGTTGTTTAGATGTGCGAATTACAACATGGATATTGATTGTTGAATTTTTTTAGTAATTAAATTTTGTTGATTTGCTTAATGCATAACACATACTGGGCATAAGCATGCAAGTTTTAAAGTGATTCTTCCATTTTTCACAGTTGATCTACTCTGGCTACGGTTGCAAACAGGGATGGTTCTTCACACAATCCATAAGTGCTCCAAGTTTAAGGTCAGAACAGTCCCACCGAATGACATTGTCAATGTTGATTATCTCAATGGTACAACATTCCATGTTATTGGATTCATAGTAGTCAACTTTAGTATGTTTGCGATAAGTTGCATGTTTATCAAAGTGTTCATCAGACAAGTGCATGCACTGCAAGCTATGATTATGCTAATGCTCAAATACAAAGTCAAGCATCCATGATTTGTTAATTGTGGGAACCACTGGATACTGGTAATAAAATGACTGAATTATGGCAACCATTTGCTTTACCTTGCCTAATATTTTTCTTAGTGAACTCTTTAGATTTTGCTCATTAAAGGTTCCATTAGTGCATTACCAACAGTACTTTTCACTTTGTTTCATGTCCCAACTTTCACTTTGAAGAAATCATATGGTAACTATTTTAGCGATCCAGAATTTTTCCCTCCACTCGAGCGGGGGAGTTGACGCTCGAACGGACTTGAGAGGTTCTCAGTATTTTTGCAGACGGTCCGAAATTCTGAGAGTTGTGAATTTTCGCTCGAGCGTAGGGGTGGTCACTCAAGCGGACAGCATTGTTGGTCCACGCGCTCGAGCGTGGAAAGTGTGATTGCCCTTGACATTTTTATTAGTGTATTTGGAACCTCCTTATTTTATTTTGGGATATTGATCGAAGTGGTAGCATGATGGTAAAGTAAGAGTGAACTGATAATTTAATTCGGATAACTTTTTCTACGAACAGCCGTCACTCTTTTGCCCTTTTCTTTTTCCACACTTTGAATTTGGATGTGAGGCTAGAACCATTGGAAAGCTTATTTCTAGGGCTTCGATTTGGACACAAGAACGACCTAGAACGGAGTCCGGATGAGAGAGTTATGCCCGTTTGAAGTTTTGGAATCTGTGCTGGAAACAAGTACGCTCGAGCTGGAAAAGCGGCGCTCGAGCAGATTGCGCGAATTCAGCAGCTTAAAATGCGATTTTTTTGGCTCATTCTTTGCATTTTCCTTTTCCTTATTCATTCCCCTCACCCTAGGTCCGAAAACCCTAGGTTTTTGACCCCAAATACCTTCCATTCCTCTAAGATTTGGCCAAGATCTCTTGCCAAAAAGTGAAGAAGGCTTGAAGCTCAAAAATTTCTACCGATTGGAATTTGGATTTGTGAAGGAATCTCATCAAAGCTTTGCTTTTTGCTTGATTCTTGAGGTAGGGGTCCTAGTTCTTCTTCAATACTTGCATTAATAGATAGATTTGTGGTATTTTGATTCTATAAATACAAACTCTCAATTTTTGAACATATAGTGTTATATCATGGAATTTGGGGGTTTAGGGTTTGAAATGTTGGGGGTTCAATTGTTGGGTTAATATAGTAGATTATGAACCTTAGGTGTGTAATCAAGGGAAAAATTAGAATTAAAAGTAGTGGTGAGAGAAGTTTTAATTTTTCTTGAATTTTTCTTGAAAACCCTAGGTTGATTCATGATGATAATTAATGATTTTGCCCAAATTGAAAGTAGAATCATGAAATTAAAAGGTTGAAAGTTTAATTGGATTTTGAATGTGTTTGAAAATTATGTTAAAAATTAGCGATTGAACCTTTGTTATGGATATTGTAAATTATGCTATAATGTGAAATGAAGATTGGGGAAATGATTTATTAATGATATGGATGACATGAGCCTTTGGGTGAAATGATGAAATAAATGTTTAAGAGTTCACCTTGAATTATGTTAAATAGTGTTGATTATGTTGAATTGTGTTGATTATGTTGAACCGAATTGTGTTGGACTATGATGAATTATGTTTGAATCATGTTGAATTGTGTTGAGTTGAGTTGTGTTGGGTGTGTTGAGTTTGAGTTGTGTTGTGTTGGGTCATGTTGAGTTTCAGATGAGTTGTGTTGGGTGGTGTTGTGTTGGTACCCTCGGGGGGAGTTGAAAGATGATACGGAATTTGTGATAAGATGATGAAGTGAAGATTTAAGAATTTTATTGTGTAATTAGAAAGTGATTTTATACCTCAAAACTAAAAGTCCAACTTTATACTTAACTCTAGTTATGAAGCTTTATTTTGGAAAATGAGGATACTTCAATCAACATTAAATTTATGAAATTAAGTCTATGTTGAGTTTAAGATGAGTGTGAATAATGATAAATGGGAGATTGTGAAATGACGATGTTATATGAAGGAGTTGTATCAAATAAATTAAATGTTGGAGATAATTGATAACCGTAGGTAGTAATTGATAACCAATGTGTTTTAAAAATTAAATTTGAAGACTTGATAATAATCTGGAAAAGTAAAGAAATAGTTTGAATCCAAGAATTGTGAACACTTTAAAGATGAATATTTGCCCCTATGGATGTGTTGTTATATTTTTGTGTGACAAAACAATGAATGATTTAATGGATAATGATGAAGATCGTGGAACATATTTGTACTTGTTATGTGAATGAAATTTTAATATATGGTGGATGCATATTGAATTAATGTGTTACGGAAATAATGGAAAAAATTTTAGCATTGTCCACTAATTGTAATGATGGATTGTGATGTTATCTTGGGGTCCGTTTCCCACCGTATTTTGAGCCGGCAAAGCGTGGCGCTTGAGATAGGTTCCGCCTTCTTTTCGGAGTAGCGCCCGGTAAAGTGTGGTGTGTTGAGGTTCCGCCTTCCTTCCGGCTTGTGACCGGTAAAGCGTGAAGTTCCGCATTCCTTCCGGCTTGTGACCGGTAAAGTGTGTGTCTCATGAAGATGACTTGTTATTGGATCCGGTGTTTGATATGAAATTAATTGAAAGAATGGAAAATGAAATGGTAATTGAATTAGGGATTGGTGTTGATATATTCAATGGATTGCTTGTGATTATAATGGAGATAATGGATATTAAGAAGTCCGTGTCTTTTATATGTAATTTCATTGTAGATGTGATGGATCATGTATTTGTATTTTATTCATTTGTAGCTTCACAGTAGGAGATTGACATATATTGTTATCATTGTAATGTTCATTGAGAGAGAGAAAACATATATCATTGTATTTCTATTACTCAAGGGTAATGGATGTTTAAAAAAAAAATGGACATAATTTGAAGGCTTTGGTAATATTTCCGAGTAATTAAAATTGGGACGTGACAATTATATTGTTTAATTCAGTAAATTCATGTAGGCATTTATGGCCATGACTCTGTGCCAATTTAGTTGGGGTGAGTAAGATCCACTATGGTGCTATTAGCACTGCTTTTGTCAATTTTTATTGATGTAAGATGTATAGATTTATCCTTGGTTCTAATTCAATAAAATTTATTTTTGCTGATTAAAAAAAAGTTAAAAATTGATAATTAGAAAGTAGAAATAAAAAACACTCCTCTCCTAGGTTTTATATAATTAGACTTTTTTAATTTATTTAACTTCTTCTGCCTAAAAAGTTATAAGCAAAAATAATACCAAATAATTTAGTACAAATTTTTAAATTAAAATAAGTTATGATCAACTCCTATAAATTGTGACAAACAAACCCTGTGAATCACATGGATGGAAGACTTTCTTGAAGAAAAAAAAAAACTATTTTGCCCTCCTTTTGTCCTACCTAATTTAGTGCAGTACTTTAAATAGTATGATATTTCCTTCACCATTAATTTTTCTTATTCTTCACCATTCGTTTTCACCCACAATTCTTTTATATAAAAATAATTTAATATTAAAATATTATAGTATAATAATATATTTATACCAAAAAAATACACATATCTAGTAAGGTTAATAGTTAGTTGGTGGCCAAAGGACCACACTGGCTGGCAACCCTCAAGGCCTACCCAATACTTGTAGAAAATACTACATATAAATAGATTTTTTAACATTATTTTCTTATTATTAGACACAATGAGTTTATGTGAGTTTCATTAACTTTGTGTTTAGAAATTACAAAAACAAGAAATTTATTTGTGTATAACATTATTTTTTTGATTAGTAAATCCAATTATCCATCTTACTCATCCATAGGAAATTATATATACTCTATGAAGCAGAAAACCAAACACATCTGTAAATAATTTTTTCTAAAAACTACATAATGGTAATTGCCCAAAAAGATAAATGGTATAGAAAAGATAAGAAATGTTCACAACCCTAAAAAAATACTAAATATTTCACCATTCAATTAATTGTTGTCCCCATAACTTCAACAAAAAAGAGAGCTTCTTTTTCATCCCAAACACTTCATAAACATGTTTATTCAATAACTCTGCAGATTGTTGCATTGGCGCATAATAGGGCGAATTCAAGATTGGCCACTTGGCTGGTATGTGCACCATCAAAGAAGAGATATTCATCTCTGTTGCTACACGGAGTGGTGTTGGGGGGGCACTCTAATTCCCCATTTACATCCTGTCCGCAACATGGGTGTTTTACATCTTTAAACCCTACAACAACAGAAGAAAAAGATAATGAACAAACTGTGTTCATTTTTCTGACTCCAAAACCGTAACAAATTAAATATATAAATAAATTATATTACCAAATTCTTGAGGGTGGTAGACCATATGATTAAGAAGACCATAGCTATCTGCCAAGACAAAGGTAATACCACTACCACTGTAATCATAATGAGTCCAAGTTTTAAGCCACTTAGGAAGCCGATAGTTGTATGGCATGATAAGATTGTTCATGTCTTCATCGCACTGCCCAGAAATAGTCTTGTATCTAAGAGATGGCAAACACCCAAGAGGACCTATGTTGTTCACGATGAATTGTCTGGCTCCGATCTCATATAATATCTGCCAAAAAAAAAAAAAAAATTTGAAGAAGGGATTTAATTTGTTTGGGAACAAATAAATAAAAACGTGACATCTTTTTTCGAGTATTTTTACTTTTAGTGACTTCTTTTTTTTTTATGTGAATTATGTCAATGTAGACAAATTTAAAAAGTAAAACATTTTTGAAAAATTCCAAATAAAGATTAAAATGCCAAGATAAGCTTAAAAACTCGCTTTTAACTTTTATGAATTGCTTTCAATTTTTTTTCTTTTTAATTTTTGGATTCGTCTCATTTGAGTAGAATCAGAAGCCTAAATATTTTTGAAAAATTTTAAAACAAGTTCACACAAAAATAAGTCAACAAAAAATATTTCAAAAAAAAATAATAAAATAATTCCAAACACCCTACACACCAAACAGCAGTCTTAGGTACATCTATCACTCTAATAGAAGATTACTTACGGCTAAGTAGATCTTCAACTCAAAGATGAGAGAGATTGCAAACTCATTAGGGTCCTACAAATAAACGAAATTCTAGTCGTTAAGACTCCTTACAGTAATAGTACAGAAGAAGAAAAAAAGAAAAGAAAAAGAAGAAGAAAGGAGGAAAGATTGAGGACCTTTGTGTTTGATTTAGGATAAGTGAAAAAGTAGTCATTGGCTCCCATGGAAATGAAAAAGATAGATTTGGCAAGATACTGTTTGCGAGCATCAGGGTCTGGAATCAAATATGGCAAGTCTTCTTGTACAGTCTCCTTAAAGAAGTCGATCTGTTGTTCTAAATTGAAGCATTCACTCTGAGAAAAGAAAAGAAAATGAACCAAAATAGGTCACGGATTAAAAAGGAGTGGAAAGAAAAGAAAAATTCACCTTGGGGGGTCTGGTGGTGGTAAAGATACCACATCCAGAAGACCCATAATTGATCCCAGCCATGGCGAAGTTGAATCTCCGAACACAAACAACGCAGGAAACGACGCGGATGCTTGAGTCATGAACGGAAGAGAAGAAGAGGAAGAAGAAAGCAAAAGTAAAACAAGAATTAGTGTACCCGTGATGAATATGGGTGGTTTTTTGCCAGAAGAGATGGTCTGTATGTATGTATGTATTTATAGATAAATTCTAACATTCTATACCAGCTCGGCGACTGACTATTAAAAGAGATTTTAAAACAAAAAAACAAAAAAAATTAATGAGATAGACATACAAGAGCAGAGTTGATAAAAGAAGTCTGGTATGTAACATACACCATAACACCATATGTAACTTTACAAAAAATTACGTAAATTTTCATGAACTTATATAAGTGATCTTACAAATCACAAATTTGTGAAATTTCTGAATGACAAACTGAAATTTCTCTAATAATATTATTGAGAAACCTTAACTAATAAGAAAAATCATATTGGATCCCTCTTACTACCAGAAATTAGAGAGTAATGTTTCACTAATTTTTCCATATAGTAAATATTGATTTTTACTACTTTAAAATAAAATTAAAAAAAATAAAATAAAATAGTAAATGGTTCCACTGATTGATTTTATGCCATATAAAGTGCCTTGGAAGGTGTTGACTAGTTTTGCCTTCCATAATAAATTTAATTCGATATGTAATCTTAGTTTTTTAAAATATTTCCTACTATTTTTTATGTTGATTTTAACCCTATATATTTCATTTACAACTATTGACATATTCCAACAGATTTTACAACTGATTGGGTAATCTTTTTATTTTTTTTATAAAAAAAATGAAATTATTATTGGTAAAGCAAAAAGTGAATACCTATACTATATATTAACCAAAAGTGATCATTTGGGAACTCCAATATTTTTAACTAAATATCTAAATTTTTCAATTGAAAATTAATTTTTTTTAAAAAAGCTACTGACTAACCCATCAAACCAATAATTATAAAAAAATATTAATTATCTCATTAGTTTTGATTTTTAAAATAAAAAATAAAAAATTCCTTTCTTGATTTTCCTAAATCTATTCTCTCTAAAAAAATTTAAAAGGAAAATTTAAGATATCTCCAAAATATTAATTTAAAACTTTTAATTTTACGATTTTTGAAAATTGAGAAATATGCATATAACAAAACATTACAACTATAGATAATGGTTTCCATATATTCTTACAGATTTTACAATCGAATTGGTCAGTGTAATCTTTTCCTCTTTTTTTTCAATTTTTTTTTTATATGGAAAATGAAATCTTTACTGGCAACAGGTCCAATTTGAAAAGAGTATAGCCAGATAATGAAAAGGGAGAGAAAGAACCACCCAAAAAAAACAAAAAAAAAATAAAAAAAACTTCAACAGAAAGACACCAATATTTGGCAAGGTTGCAACAGAAACAAACACTCATGAAAAATAACACCTAAAACACCAATACACAATAACCTTCACAGCAAAAACAAAACTCAAGGAAACTTGAAAATAATGTTAGGTAAGTAAGTAAGTAAGGTACCCACGAAATCGGCAGTTAATCCATTTGTAAAGCGGCCGGTGTATTGATTGTTGTAGTCGACACCGTAAGGGTAAAAGTGTTCCGTGATACAACTTTCAATCTTGTTGTCTCCTGCGTCAACAGTTGAATCTCCGAACACAAACAACGCGGATGCTTGGGTCATGAACGGAAGAGAACAAGAAGAAGAAGAAAGCAAAAGTAAAAAAAGAATTAGTGTACCCATAATGAATACGGGTGGTTTTTTACCAGAAGAGATGGTCTGTATGTATGTGTGTATATATAGATAAATTCTAACATTCTATACCAGCTAGACGACTGACTGTTAAAAGAGATTTTAAAAGAAAAATAAAACAAAATTAATGAGATGACATACAAGAGCAGAGCTGAAAGAAGAAGTCATTGTCAAGAATATGCTGTAATTCTGATATGTAAAAGTGAATGAGAGATCATTTAAAGTGCTATACTGCTAATTGATACTTGCAGGGGATCAAGATAGGTATATGGGGGTGTTTAATCGCTGCTTGCTTGCTTCTCAGTTTTCTTAGAACACAGAGCAGCTGGACTAGTGATTAGTGACTAATTAGGTGTTTCAGCACCACTATGTACTGAGAAAAATTATTCAACAAATAAAATTTATAGACCACATTCATTATGGAGTAATTCATATTCCACAAATTTATGAGAGAGACAAAGAGAGAGACTAACCAGACACAGACACAAGGAGGATGGCAAAGAAAAGCGTCTTTAAAAAAACCTTCTCCATAGCCTTTGAAACAAGTTGGGCAGTGCAGTGGAATAACTTGCACTTTAGTATTGGGAGAGACTTGGCTCCAAGCAAATATATATAGGGATTAAGTGGGTGTTTGGGGTGATTCTAAAAGAGTAAAAAAGTTCCGATTGCCAATCACCTAAAAAAGTCAAATGTTACATTATTTTTTTCATGAATAAAACTTTTTTTAAGCTACTTTTCAAATATAGCAATAATTTCTCAGTTTCTAAAAAAAAATTAAAAAGTTATAATTCTATAAGCACAAATTGTATATACATGGTCAGTCCCGCTAGGTCATGTCGTCTTGGCTTCTTTTTTCTTTTTCTTTTTTTTTTTTCTTTTCTTCTTCCTTTCCATGACTCGCAAAAGAAGAAGGAAGAAGGAAGAAGAAAGGAGAAAGAAGAAGAGAGGAGAGGAAAGAGATAGGGGAGAAGCCAAATCTGGAATGAAAATCAAAGCCAAATCCATGAAACAAATCAAACCCACAAATCCATGAAACACACACACATATATACAGATCTGGACAATCAACATGAAACACACACACACACATATGCATATAGAAAAAGAGAAGAGGAGAAGAGAGAGGGCGGCGACGGAGGTGGTGTAGCGGCGTCAGTGGTGGTCGCAGCAGTGACGGAAGAGGAGGAGGAGGAGGAGGCGGCGACGGCGACGGCGTGAGAAGATCGGCTCCCCTTTCTTCTCTCTCCCTTTCTTCGCTCTCTTACTCTCTTCCTCGGTTTGACAGATAAAAGAGAGAAAAAAGAAAAAAATAAAATAAATCAAAACCACGTCGTATGGAATTCGGGCTCGGAATCTACCTCTGCTTGACAGATAAAAGAGAGAAAAAAAGAAAGGAAAAAAAAAAAAAAAATCAAAACCACATCGTTTTGAATTCGGGTTATTTGGACCTCAGGAATTTCGAGTTCTCAAATATTTTTCTAATATAAATTTCATTTAAAATAAATTGGATAAATTATACTGATATATCCTAAAATTTGGTCTAATTATATTTCACCCTTGAAGTACTGAAAGTTATTACCATATTTTCAATATGAATATGATGAATATAACTATGTGATAGATTCCGCTGTCTTAGCATTTTATTATTATGAATATGACGTATGTGATAGATTGCATTGTCTTATTATTTTATTTATTTGATTAAATCATTTTCAATATTTACAATTTTATTATTTTTTATTTTATTAAAATTCAAGAATTTATTCAACTGGATTAGATAATTTATTTTAAAATTAATTGATTATTCCACTGTCTTAGAATTTGTTCGACCTTAGTTTTACTTGTCTATATTCCAATAGATTCGTGCACGTATGAATAATTAAAATCAGTACAACCTATTTTGAGAAGTGAGTTAAAAGTCACTTCTTAACTTTTAACCCACTTCCCCCTCTCATAAAAAATTTAAAAAAAAAAACAAAAAAATAACTTTTAAGTATCTTCCCAAAACACTCCTACATCCCCTCAAATAAATATAACATTGGAAGTTGAGGGATGATAATACTGTAGGAATCGAATAATTCCAATGATGACCAAAACCAAATGGTGCAACATCGCTTTCCAAAGCATATCAACAAACAAACAAAGATGCTATTTAGGTTTTGTTTGGCATGTCAAATTTTTTGACTCTTTAACTATTTTAATTATAAAAAGATAAAATAGAATTTTTATCTCAATAAAATAAAATATCACATTTAAATCATAATCATTTCATTTTTTCTCCCACAAAAATAAAAAAAGTCAAAAAGCGTATCGCAAACGAGACTTTTTAACCCTAGACAAAATAGTCAAAAAATCAAAATGTCAAACAAACTTTAGGCAACTAAGAATTTAATAGTTAAAAAAATAAAATGAAAAAAATAAAAAAATAAGACCAAAAAAAAATAAAACCCCTTTGGCGACTAAAATATTATTTTTGACGACTAAAAATATTAGTCGCCATTTATAGGACTTTTGGCGACTAAATATTTTTTAGTCGCCAATACCTTCCCAGACAATCTTCCCGCGACCAATCCGGTGACCAAAATATTTAGTCGGGCAAAATTTTCGACAACTAAAAATTTAGTCATCAAAAGTGAAATTTCTTGAAATGATAAAGCGCCCAAGTCATGCGAGCGGTCAAAAATGGGATGTGTACAGTTGCCCCTCTTTGAGTAAGTGTTTCAATATGTGTATCTGTTATGTTTGTGTAGGTCACGCGCCATGAGCTATTGATCCATTGGTTGCTATCAAGCTATATGTGCAACTATCTGTGAGTAATAACTAAGTAAAACTATGTTTGATATGAAACATTTTCTGAACATTATGCTATGATGTGAATTGAGAAGATGACGCTGTGCAGTTCTCCACTGTGCCATGTCAAGATCGAATGGGATTGGGTCGCCAACCCCTACCCGCAAGCCTGTGAACATTAAAAAGTCATACGGGGTCAGAGCCAGCTTCCCGATCGATGAGAAATGGAAAGAATTGGTGGTGTCCCACCACCTCTCCACCAAGGTCTCGTATAGCAGTGGCTCAGCCCTGGGTAGAAAGGCTCGAAGTCGACATCATCAACGATAGTGTGGACCTCTGGGGGGAGCCTCTCGTACCAATGGCGAGGGCCAGAAACGGTCCCATAGCCACCCATCCTCCTGGCCATCACCTAGGGCAAAAAGATATGTTGTTAACATTCGTATTAAGAAGCTAGCGAGAGACTTTTGACTAAACATTTTTGAAAAATATAATCTAGCAACTCTAATAACTAAATTTCTCAGTAATAATTCTTAGGCTAGTTGTTCACAATGGATTGACTAAGACTACAACTTGATACAACAATTACCCGGTGCTAATAACTATAATCACATAAATATAAATTACAAGCCATCCGTTCCAATAAGAATATGATTTACATGGACTCTGAATTGTAAAGAGTAATTTCCAATGATCCAGGCTAGGAAGCTTGATTGGATAAAGGTGTTGAAAATACTCCCCCATTGACCACAACTGATTGAAATGGCACTCTCTTAATTTCCACAAATGTAGAGTAATCCTTGTTCATTGGCTGTTTCCATGGCTCCCCATCCATCTGCAAATAAGCTTCTTCCCACTCTCCACCTCTAAGCTCAAATCGTATCGCTGAAGCCTACAAGATGTTGATAGACTTCATTAAAATTTGACTATCACAGTTGTGTAGTAATAACAAAGTTTTGTTAACAATGATGTTCACAACTACATGGGAATATCCTCATTACTCTTTGGGGGTAATTATAGAGGGCCACTGGTTCAGTAGTTAAATTGTGGGTGATACATTAAACTCTAGAAGGTGACGTGATCAGATGAAAGGAAATATCTAATTTCAATAGAGAAACAAACAACTCTAAGCCCAAATGAGGACAAATGTGAAACATGTCAAGCTTTTTTAGTATAACCGAAAGTCTTGGTACATGCTTTGCAACCTCTATAAGAATATGGTGTTAGATTGATGAGGGGGTAAATAATTTTTAATTAATTACCCATTTTATTTCGACATTCTACAGACAGAAAAAGTTAGGCATCAAGCATTTGAATTTAGTAGAAATTGCTTGTTAGAGCATCTCCAATAGAATAGATATTTAAAGCATTTTAGACATTTTTGTCTAGCCTCAACACAAAAATGGAGCCTCTACCTCATCCTCCTATGCAGGCTACATGTGGACAACCTTGGAGGCTAGACAACATAATCTCAGGAGTAAAAAACTGTTGTTGAAATACAAACTAGTCAAAATACAGAATTCACTTCTATATATTTTTGCTACACAAAATGTGCCTATTAGGTGTTAGAGGTGCTCTTAGAGTTGCTACAAAGTCTATAAATACCCAAAGTATACACTAATAGAAATTTCAGTTCCTTAATATTATTTCCCTTAATTTTCAATGTTGTATATATTCCTCCAAAGAAGCATATGTTTTTTATAAAAATCAGGATATGAATTCACCATTGACACAACAAAGAAATATGTTTTTTACATATTTTCATTTTCTATGTATATGAATATAACATCCACAAACCACCAAAAATAATGAAATTTTTTTGTTATATGAGAATTTGGACTATACTGTCTGCCTGCTAGTTTATTCATAGTTTATAAATACAGCCAGTTCAATATTGAGGATCCGGAAGAAGAAGATGAAGAATAAGTTTTCAGAGATTGCTTCCTTACTCTTTTCTTTTTCTATTAGAACTTCATATATTTTCTGCCATGTTTAGTATATATGCAACATGCTTGAATGAAAGAAAATTACAACATGCGGTACCTGGGCAATGTGTTTAGCAGAAATAAGGTCAGACAAAACAAAGGAAGCATGCCATCCTTGTTTTAGGCCAAAAACTTCTAGAAGACCATCATTCACATGAGCCCCAACAAAGCCTCTCTGTAAAACAAAGAAACAATTTCAATAACACCACTTTTAGCTTGAGGTTTGACATAGTTTCTTTCTAAGAGTACATCAAGCAGGCAGTATAAGTTCCTATCCTAATTATCATCAAATAAAAACAAAATAACAAACACATATGATCCTATACAAAAAATGCAATGCATAGCTGCTCATGCAGCATAAAGACACCCAAGAGAAGAATAAGAAGAGAACAAACATGCCTCAAACCTAATATCTGAGAGGATATGTCTTTGGGAACAACTAAAGGAGGTGTCTAAATGCATCCGGGGACCATGGTCATATTTTGAAGCATCATAGCCACATAAGAGAATTCGGGCAAAAAACAATTCTAAAATTGTAAGTTACGAGGACATTTGGGTTGTATAATGCTTTTAAAAAAATCATATTTCTAATCTGCAATCATTCATGTATTTGTTAAAAACCACCTACTCTCCACCTACTTCACCCACTTAAACCTACTCCACTAAACCTAACCCACTACACCACTACCACCTCACCTACTCCACAAAACCTAACCCACTACACCACTACCACCTCCACTTCACCTACTCCTTACCTACTACACACTCACCCTCTTCTATATATAGGAATCATGAATCATTGTAATAGATATCAATAAACATCAATCAATAATACATAAATTTTTACAGTATTTTATTTTTTTGGAGGGAATAACATTGAATTATTATTGGGGAACCAGCCTCACACCAACTGAAGGAGAAGAAAATTCTGCTTTTCCATTCAAATGTTCTTATAGGTTTCAAAATAGCATTTGACCTCTACTAAACACATTGCATTGGTTTTATTTACCTATATGTGCATAGCTACTATAAGAACTTGTCATTAACTTTTATAAGGCCTACCAAAAAGCAACTATAATGCATCATCATTATGCTGATAGATATGGCATTTTAGGTGGCCAAAAAATTATACCTTCTCCAAATACTCTGGCTTCAGATTACCCCATGGATTTCTTCCACTCGCATAGTTATTAAGATTTAAAGCAACTATTGACCGGACACTGAAAAAATAAAAACTATCAGGGTATATGAAATGAAAAAAAATCCAAAACTAAAAAACATGAAAAAATAGCCATACAAGAAATTAAAATTAAAAAGAAAAAGAAGAAATAGTAATCGGCTAAATGTGTAATACTATGAAGATTTTACCAATGTAACTTTCAGAAAAAAATCAAGACGGGAAATATTTGGGTGGAACCAATCCAATGAATAAGATATTTTAAATCTTGTCACGAACACACAAAAAAATGTATATATATTTGTAGTCATCGAAAAGTATTTTAACAGTGATAGACAGTAACAAATCATCACTCTGATTGTAATACATGCAAAGCAACAAATAGTAAAACTCTTGAAATTGACCTTGATGGAAGTGAAACTTGTTCCCATTCTGAGCAATTGACCTTCTTAACATACATCCTTAATATGTTCTTGAGTCCCCTGCAATTACAATGTTGTTGAGGATGCAAGTGAGCAATGACAAGCTAGTCATTATTTTGAAAGATTAGGTTACGCAATCACAACATAGGGGAGGTAACTAACTGTACACAAGTAATATCACTACGCTTGAACAAAAGAACTATAACACGTGTTGTGTTTGTGTTTCAGCAGACAGATGGAAGTCGGCAGCGGTACTCTCCAAAATCCAGACACAGAGTCATGGCCATAAATGCCTACATGAATTTACTAAATTAAACAATATAGTTACCATATGATTTCTTCAAAGTGAAAGTTGGGACATGAAACAAAGTGAAAAGTACTGTTGGTAATGCACTAGTGGAACCTTCAATGAGCAAAAACTAAAGAGTTCACTAGTAAATTATTAGGCAAGGTAAAGCAAATGGTTGCCATAATTCAGTAATTTTATTGCCAGTATCCTGTGGTTCCCACAATTAACAAATCATGGATGCTTGACTTTGTATTTGAGCATTAGCATAATCATAGCTTGCAGTGCATGCACTTGTCTGATGAACACTTTGATAAACATGCAACTTATCGAAAACATAGTAAAGTTGACTACTATGAATCCAATAACATGGAATGTTGTACCATTGAGATAATCAACATTGACAATGTCATTCGGTGGGAGTGTTCTGACCTTAAACTTGGAGCACTTATGCATGGTGTGAAGAACCATCCCTGTTTGCAACCGTAGCCAGAGTAGATCAACTGTGAAAAATGGAAGAATCACTTTAAAACTTGCATGTTTATGCCCAATATGTGTTATGCATTAAGCATATCAACAAAATTTAATTACTAAAAAATTCAATAATCAATATCCATGTTGTAATTCGCACATCTAAACAACATACAGCAGTTGAATTTCAATCAATCCAGAAAAAATGCAGAGAATCCAAATTTGCAAATATCATAGACAGTACAAAGCAAAGCAATTGCATCAATACAAATATACATGAATCAAAAGAAAACTTGCAATAGGTTTTGGTTATTGAAATCCTAACCAAGAATAACAGTGTGAACCAACCCAAGGACATAAGTATAATAGGTACCCTTTGTGCTTCATTGATTAAAGTCATTTCCATTAATCCTCTGAGATGTTCCCTAGCACTCTATAAATCAGGGCATTTTGGAGCATCCAATTCCACCTTGGTAATAATTTTTTTGTCGTGTGACTGTCTGATGGATATAAAACAGTCTAGCTCTCTCACAGAAAAATAGTTTACCAAAGTGGAATTGAATTTGGGGCTCTGCCCCCCTCTGGAACCACCATTGAGCATGGGGCTCAACACGGTACAAACAGATGATGGAATGTTAGAATTTCCCATCTTTACCTTCACCTACTCCACTACACACTCCACTTCACCTACCTCTACTCCACTACACACTCCACTTCACCTAACCCACTATCACCTCCACTACACCTACTACCACATTTTCTTCTATATATAGATTGTATAGGAATTGTAATTAATGCATCTTGTAATCTATCAATCAAGACATCAATCAATAATACATAAATTCTTACATGGAAAGTTCAAAGCTCTCCCCTATGGCTCACCAAACCCTCCCAGTCACAAGAAGCTTAAAAAGTGAAGCATATGGCTAGGTCAAAAGCAAAGGCCGAGTACAGAGCTTTGATTCATAAACCGCATGAGATGATATAGGTTAAGTTGTGATGTATATTGCTGCTAACTAGAGTTTTCATGTGGATCTATGAATATCAAAAGGTTTGATGCATGCAATTAATGCTCCAGCATGTCAACAAAGCAATTGAAAGAAGATAACAAAAAGCTGTAAAAGGAATACTGCATTGAGAAGCTGTGTTGGAAAGTTGACAGGCCACATTTAAGGTTTTTGTCTGTTGCATGTGAGGACCATTAAGTAAAAGGGAAGTCTTTGAATTGGGAAGCCAAATATCAAGAGCAATGAAAAAGCATTGCAGATCATCATTGTCTGGTATACAGTTTTTACGGGCTGGCAACTCTAGGAAAGAGGAAAAGGTGTGGATTTGTATCTCTTCAACCTTCTCATGTGTATATATGGATATATGAGAAGTGTGAGTGTGAGAGGGAAGATAATCAAAGGTGCTACAAGGACAGCCCGGAGTGTTGTATTAGGGGGTGCATGATAAAGAGGTGAGGGGTGAGTTACAAAAATATCAATGAGCGTGAAACCTATGAGGACTCAGGGATTCAATTACCCTTGAGCAGGGGTCTTAGGATTGATGTCGGGTTTTGTTTATTTTTATCTCACCGTTGTACTCTATTATTTATAGTGGATTATCCTCTCTCACCCATGAACGTAGGCAAATTGCAAGGAGCAAGCACAAGAAGTTTTAGAGTTTGTCTTCTATTTGTTGCACCCCCCACCAAATCTTTTCCTTCTCTTTCTCTGCCTGTCAGCTCCCTAAATATTACAATCCTTGACATAATTGGATTCTTTTTTCTTAATATTGCCTTCCAACCATCTTTTGCTGATGCGTAATCTCTATCTTTTTCACTTTATTCAATCAATATGGTTTCTATGAAGGAAATGGAGATTAAAATTAAGGAACTCCTGGTATGTTCAAGCTTCACAGATGTAGGTGCATTAGCACCTCGTAACCAAAAACAGGAGAGACAGAAATACAGTCAGACCTTATTTGCAAAAGGACCTTGTGCAAGGTAAGGCTTTTCATTGCGTAAATGATGAAAGCCATAAGCAATTTGTGCATCCATTCCTGCATCCATATATATCTAAGGTAAGCAACTGAAAAAAACATCAAGGATAACAAATTCATCAAAAGCAACTGAATAAGAGGTTGCATCAAAATTTCAAACAAATCTTACAATGGCATACTTTCTATTATTCATCAACTTAAGTTGTCCGTCTCTTTTAATCGGGGTTTTTTCTTTTTTTCTTTTTTTTTTTCGGATAACAAAAATCTCCTTCTAGCTGAATGGGGGAAGAAGGTAATCAAAGCTGAATGGTGGAAGAAGGTTAAGCTAGCAAACCCTTGCAAGTTGGGTAACGTTTTCTGGGTAAATGCAAGGATCTTCTGTTACTACTTAATTTGGGACCATTTGACACCAAAAAAAATAACAATAATAATTTCATCAGATGAGTAATTTAATTTTATAGACAGCTTTTCTATGAAAATGCTAGGTATGAGTTCAAGAAGATGATGAGTGGAAAAACATAAAATCCAAACCCCTTGCAATACATATTGATTTGGCAAGGACAAGTCTCACTTTGCACAACCCCATAAAAATTGAGTCAAAGCTACATTTTGGAAGGAAAGTTCAAACTTTCATGACAAATTAAAATGAAAAGCTCAAAGGCTGCAAGTTTGATGTAACAAATCTATAATTGGGTTAAAAAATAAAAAAATAAAAACAGCTGAAATATGAATCATTTATCGTTTCTTAAGGCCAAAATGTCATACCTATGCTGAAATAATTACAAAACACGCCTTCATAGCAAGACACTTTCTCAGGCAATTGCCCGTCTATTTTCAATTCCTGTGCAATCCATCAAGATTCAAAACCAATAAAAGAAGAAAAAAAAAATAAAAACTAGATAAATTTGTTGAATCACATAATATTTAGATTAAGAATGATTTCAACTAACGATGAAAAGGCATTTAAATATCCAATCCAATATTTCTGTCCCCCACATGTATTCTTTATTTCAACTTTTTCCAGACTGCCTGTTGATGCTGTCATCATACTAGCAGATGGGGTACGCAAGCACTATGCTGTACGCACAGGAAATGAAATTGAACACATAACATATTGGAAGGAAACACTATTGAGGGAATCATGATTTTCTGGTCATTCTATTAGGTGCATTATAATGGATAATCAAAGTGCAATATATTAGGCAAAAAATTCCCTACTGTGAGTAAATTACCATAATAACTTCAAAGACCTAAACTGTTCAAGGAATAATTTAAAAACAAAAACTGAATCAAAAGAAAAAGCTTAGGGGAAACAATGATGCAAAGAAAAGAGCAAACGGATCAGACTCTTCCTCCATGTACTGCTGCTGCATCAAAAAGAATGAAAGAGATTGGAAGAAAATAAAAAAGAAAGCCCTACACAGAAATGATCCATACTATAAAGTTTGGTATCAAGATGAAACAGAGAACCTAGAAGTTCAACACGGATTTCCTGTTTCTTCTTCCAACCTAAAGATGAGGCATTTTCCCTTATCAAACAAACCTTTAAGTCTTGAAAAGTGTACTTTATATGATTTCCATTTTCAAAATGCACACTTTTAGAGTGCACAACATCTTTCCTTTCAAATGGATTATAACAATACTAAGAAGTCAATTCAACAAAAAATAAGATGACTGAACCTTATTTTGCCATTTGATTTCCATGCATTCTTTTCTACAATTATTAAGTGTAATGATAACAATTATTGCCATTATTATCTGGATAAATAAGCAAGTTAATGTGCATATATCTCCATATATCTTCCAGATTTATTTGTCATTCAAAAAGACTTAACAATGTGGCAAAGTTCTAATTGTTAAAGCTACATTGCTGGTAGCCTAAGAAGCACGGACACTGACACGTGACATGATACGAACATGCCAACACGTAAATTTTTAAAAAATGTAGGACATGGCACGCAAGGGACACGTGCAAAATATATAATTTTATATATTTATTATATGGCAGATGCAAGGATAAATAATTATTATATGTTATTTATTTGGAGAGACAAATAGAGAAACCAAACAAAAAAAAAGCAAACAACCAAATAAAGAAGAAGAAACCAAACAAGGGCAGAATACCAAATGCCAACGGAGAGACTTCAACTTAAAAAGACCTCTGTCAACCCTAGTTCTAATACCATGTTAAGTCACCAATTATCCCAAAAGCTTAAGTGTTAGGAAATAAGCCCAACAATGTATATCAAACTATCAAATAGGGAAGTGTTCAACGAGCGTCACACGGTGTCAGACACAACACGTTACTTTCTTAGAGGTGTCCGTGATTCTTAACTACTAGCTGTGGGTACTTGTATCAAGCTCAATATGTGGTAAGCCCTACAGGTGCCACATCACCAAAACCCCACCCACGTGAATACTAGCTTAAAGAATGTAGCATCTTCAAACATTTTGTAATTGTGGAGGAAGAATTACCAAGTGATGCAAACTAATTTAGGCTATAAACAAGGACTATGTATAGATAAAGTTTTTAAAGGTGAATGCGTACCTCGAGTCGTTTTACCCCTCATGAGGCGAGGCGTAAATCTCAGGGCGTTAAGGCGTAAGCATTTCAAATTTCAAATTTTAATCTTTAGTGAATAAATTAAATATTTTTAAATAGTAAAAAAATGAAAACAAAATTAAATATAAAGTTGTAAATGCTTTTCGCTTTAATCCGTTGAACATTTTACTGCATAGAAAGAAGTTTTCCTTCACTGAAAGTGAAATTGATATTCTTAACTTCAGTGATTGACCTTCTCACTTGACCATTAACTGTATTTTTTCTTGATTGATCATTTACTTAATTTTTCCAATAGAATATAGTTGCAAAAAGGGATTCTTTTTATTTTTTTTATGTTTAAACAATCTAATGGACTAAGTTTAACAAAAGCCCAAGACAAACTCTGCATGTGCATACTCCTCACATGCTTATGCGCAAAAAGCATACAAAGCGCACCAAAGGCCCATTTCTCAATCTACGATGCACAAGCCTTTGGGGAGTAATGCCTAAAAATCAAAATGTTGATGCGTTTTACCTTAGCCTCAAGGCAAGGCGAGCCTTAGGAAAGCCTTTTAAAACTCTGTGTATAGAAGGCAGGAAATAAGGGTAGTCGGTTAGTCTATTCCCAAGATCCTAGGAAGGATGGTTTCACTATGGTTGTTTGTCCAGCAAGTGTGAAGGAGGACATTATGAATGTCTATATCATTTTAGTGGCATTGTAAACCGAAACATGAATGCTACATTATTGCTTAATCCAAGTAACGGAACGATTCATCTCCATTACGGACTTCAGAGTCATAGACTCACAAGCCTCTTTACCAGTTATCAGGTTATACCCAGGGTGCAGTCTGAGGGTTGAGTTTCATTATATGTTACTTAACTGTTCCTATGATGGGGGCTTTGTAACTTCTCAAATTTGTATTAGAAGAGGAGACACATCTGTTTGGCCTATTTACTTTCTTAGTATTGATGATTTACTTTCTTAAGACAATATTCTCTGAAAATCTCATCAAGAGCATTAAAGATTATTTTTAGGAAAACAAATCATAGAAAAGTAATCTGCTAGCCTAGGATGATATTAACATATCGGTGTAACTAATGTAAAGCAGAAGTAGGAACAAAAGAATAATGCACACATAATAGGCATTCAAGACCATCACAGCAACATGAAAAGATGAGCTGCAGTCCAACTAAACTAAGATGTACTAAGAGAGAACTTCATTCAGCACAAGGATAGTTAAAAAATAAAAAATAGGCTTGCCTTGACTTCCTCCTCTCCACCTCCGGTGATCTCAGGCCATTGAAGTGCCCGCCATCTTCCCGGACTACCTCTAGCCACACCTCTCACCCACACTAGCTTAAAGAATCTAGCATCTACAAACATTTTGTAATTGTGGAGGAAGAATTACCAAGTGATGCAAACTAATTTAGGCTATAAACAAGGACTATGTATAGACAAAGTTTTTAAAGGTGAATGTGTACCTCGAGGCGTTTTACCCCTCATGAGGCGAGGCGTAAGTCTCAGGGCGTTGAGGCGTAAGCATTTCAAATTTCAAATTTCAAATTTCAAATTTTAATCTTCAGTGAATAAATTAAATATTTTAAAATAGTAAAAAAATGAAAACAAAATTAAATATAAAGATGTAAATGCTTTTCGCTTTAATCTGTTGAACATTTTACTACATAGAAAGAAGTTTTCCTTTACTGAAAGTGAAATTGATATTTTTAACTTCAGTGATTGAGCTTCTCACTTTACCATTAACTGTGTTTTTTCTTGATTGATCATTTACTTAATTTTTCCAATAGAATATAGTTGCAAAAAGGGATTCTTTTTATTTTTTTATGTTTAAACAATCTAATAGACTAAGTTTAACAAAAGCCCAAGGCAACCTCTACATGCGCATACTCCTCACATGCTTATTTGCAAAAAGCATACAAAGCGCACCTAAGGCGCATGTCTCAAACTATGAAGCACAAGCCTTTGGGGAGTAATGCCTAAAAATCAAAACCTTGATGCGTTTTTGTTAAAATATATCATCACCTACCACCTCCACTCAACTCACCTACCACACACACTCACCTACTCCCCAATCCTCTCCTATATAATGAGTACCTCACCATCTGTAATTTACACAACAATATCAACACATCAATCAATAATACATCAATTTTAACAGTTTTACCTTTGCCTCAAGGCAAGGCGAGCTTTAGGAAAGCCTTTTAAAACTCTATGTATAGAAGGCAGGAAATAAGGGTAGTCGGTTAGTCTATTCCCAAGATCCTAGGAAGGATGGTTTCACTATGGTTGTTTGTCCAGCAAGTGTAAATGAGGACATTATGAATGTCTATATCATTTTAGTGGCATCGTAAACCGAAACATGAATGCTACATTATTGCTTAATCCAAGTAACGGAACGATTCATCTGCATTACAGACTTCAGAGTCACAGACCCACAAGCCTCTTTACCAGTTATCAGGTTATACCTAGGGTGCAGTCTGAGGGTTGAGTTTCATTGTATGTTACTTAACTGTTCCTATGAAGGGGGCTTTGTACCTTCTCAAATTTGTATTAGAAGAGAAGACACACCTGTTTGGCCTATTTACTTTCTTAGTATTGATGATTTACTTTCTTAAGACAATATTCTCTGAAAATCTCATCAAAAGCATTAAAGATTATTTTTAGGAAGACAAATCATAGAAAAGTAATCTGCAGTTAAAATTCAATGTATTATTGATTGATATTAATTAATTTCTGTCTATTACAAATGGTTCCTTATATAGATGTAGGTGTAGTGGATGGTGGTAGTGGTGTAGTGGGTTAGGTTTAGTGGAGTAGGTGAGGTCT
>NW_021026664.1:185272-189228 GCF_004153795.1 Camellia sinensis
TAAAAACTCTAATGTATAGAAGGCAGGAAAAAGGGTATGTCGGTTAGTCTATTCCCAAGATCCTAGGAAGGATGGTTTCACTATGGTTGTTTGTCCAAGCAAGTGTAAATGAGGACATTATGAAATGTCTATATCATTTTAGTGGCATCGTAAAACCGAAACATGAATGCTACACTATTGCTTAATCCAAGTAACGGAACGATTCATCTGCCATTACAGACTTTCAGAGTCACAGACCCAAGCACCTCTTTACCAGTTATCAGGTTATACCTAGGGTGCAGTCTAGGGTTGAGTTTCATTGTATGTTACTTAACTGTTCCTATGAAGGGGGCTTTGTACCTTCTCAAATTTGTATTAGAAGAGAAGACACACCTGTTTGGCCTATTTTACTTTCTTTAGTATTGATGAAGTTAACTTTCCTTAAGACATATTTTCTGCAATGAAAACATTCATCAAGAGCATTAAAGATTATTTTTAGCAAGGCAAATCAAGAAAAAGTAATCGGCTAGCCTAGGATGATATTAACATATCGGTGTGACTATGTAAAGCAGAAGAACAAAAGAATAATGCACACATAATAGGCATTCATGGCCATCACAAGCAACATGAAAAAGATGAGCTGCAGTCCAATAAACTAAGAATGTACTAAGAGAGAACTTCATTCAGCACAAGGATAGTTAAAAAATAAAAAAAGCAAAGGTAGTCCTGCAAAAGCAGACGACTGAGAAACAAGACGCATTGAAAAATAGCTAAAATCACTACCTGATCAAGGGAAATCTCTTCCACAGGTTTCAGAGCATGGGTGGATCCACAACTTTCCCAGCAGGCATTGATATCAAAACATTCCAACTGCAAAAAATGAAGTTTGCTTCATAGAACTGCCAAGTATATGAAGATGTATGGCCAGAAACAGATGAGAATGTTGTATAGAGTCCAAAGTCTACAAAAGTAATAGACATGCAAGTATGGCAGATACAAAACTCATACATATATATCAAGAATGTTTTCTTTCATTGGAGCCAAAAACAATACTTAACATGAGAATGATTGTGTTCTAGAAGCATAAGCTAAATATATTTGTTGACCATCAAAATTGTATAAAACATCACTTCTATACCCAAAAACCTTGAAACTGAATGTATGGACCTTTATGAGCAGCTATGTAGAATCCAACAATAAGAGGTATCCTAGGAAAAAAATTCACAAATTCGGGTCTTTCAGCCACTTCTTGGTCATCTCTGGCAGAACTTGAAATTGCAACGAGAGGGTAGGATAAGATCATGCCCAGAGAAAGAGAGAGATGTCATTTTGTCTACGCAATACCTTGGTTCAAATTTGACATCAGTACCACACTTTACTGAAGTACAGTCTTCAATCAGGTACTCTTATATCACAGTGATAACCTAAAGCAATTCTTTCTTGCTGAAAAGATTGAATTTTTTTAAAAAAAAAATAGGCAAGGAAAAATAGAGATTATTGGATGATTATTTTTTATTTATTGCAATTTGTTAGTAAGATAACTATAATTAACTAGTTAATAGATAGTTTATTCAAAAGTAACTAGTTCATTATGAAATCGATTGATTTCCATTTCAATAACGACATTTGGAAGGACTATAATATCCATCACTTTACAGAATATTAATTAAGTTAGTTTTCTATATATAAATAGAAAATTATAAAAAATTACATTCCTAAATTCTTTTACATGCTACGTATACTTTAAATACCAGTTTTCATTTGAAATTTTTCACAATAGGTTATTCTTCGCTCGATTTTGACAAATTAATAGGGGGAAAAAAAATCACATATCAATTCCCTTGCTTTTTTTTTTTAAAGTCTTAGGTTTCAATTTCTGACCAATTCATCAGGAAATCAAATTATTAATAATTAGTAGAATCCTACAAGTTACCAATAGGTATTTTTTTTCAAGGCAAAACTTGGTTTTATAAGGTTTTTGTTAATTTTGATTAACAAAGGTTATCCACTGAGTGTGTAGTAGCAAATACCTGTAAGGTTGTCTTTATTTTCACCTCTACGTGTGATTTCAACTGTATTTAAATCTTGGATAGAATGGTATCAGTTGTTCTTCTGTCATTCAAGCTCTACCCCAAAATGTGGTGTACAATGGTTTAATCCCTTTTGTCCATCTAACATAGAAGCTACAGAAGTCCCTTTTTTTTTATTTTTCCTTTTTTTGGCCATACACTACAAGAAGTCCATAATCCCAATATAATATGATTTTGGTTAACTAGTTGAGCATCAAACTAGGTGAGTTCATCAGTATATGAACAAAAAAGCTAATGATTGACAACTTACATATTAAATTAAATGGGTCAAATAATGAATACAACTCTATAAACTAACAGACATTAGGCCACCGTTTTGGGGTGTTTGGCTTTTTTGAACCACAAATCCATCACATCTCGTCTACTTTCCTAGTACGTCTTTCAATAAAGCCAAAAGACCGTGGAGTCTGGACATCCGGGGTGGCATGGGGGGCAACCCAAAATTAGTGATCTTTTTTCCTCTTTTCTTTTTTTTTTTTGAATAAATAAGCAAAACTTTAATAGAAAAGATCAAGGCGATGCAACCAATACAAACACCCGCAAAAGGTCCACAAGACAACTAAGCAAATCCTCTACAAAAATCCTACAAAAACCAAAACATCGGGATCAACCGAACCCGTAACCAACTACTGCCAATAACAGCAAAAAGCCAATTCTCTAAACCAAGAACTGAATGGCAACACGTCTTTGGAAGACACACCTATTGCCTCCAACCAAATAACAAAGCAAACAATGGCAGCAAGAGAGCCTAAAATTTAAGTGATCTTAGGAATCAATATTTAAAATAATAGAAAATAATAAATCAATTAGATATTCCATTATCTGCACATTGAAACATGGTAGAAACCAATGGCCTTTGGGAATCAACTTTGAAGCAATATTATTTCCTATGGTACTCAACTTAATGCATCATCAATATAGAAATATCTACGAATGAGAACCAGGAAAACAGAACAATTCCAACATGAAATTTAAGTACAGAATCAAAGCAAAGAATGCCCACCTATCTAAACAGCAATATTACTCTGTACCTAGCCCTGTCGAGGTTCGTTTAGAACTGCTGATTTCCAGTTAAACGAAAGAGCCACCCTGGGCAAGAAAAAAGGCACCAGCTCACCAAGACAGGACAGAGAACGAAAACCTGAGAAGTGGCTGCAAACAAAGCTTAACGCACAACAATCCTAGACAAGTCATTCCTGTACCAAGTGGAATAATTGCTATTGGTGGATCCTGGTTCCCGCCTTGTTTTGAAGCTCTCCCAGGGCTTCCCAAAACCCAACACTTGCGTCACTGCCTGCAACCCTGCCCAATCAACCTAGTAATCCACTGATGTTCTCATGTAAAGTTGAAGTTCAGAATCCAAGTCAATGCAAAAAGTTAGCATATATGTCTTCACATTGACTATTACCGTTACATAAGAGGAAATACAAATTAAAATAATACAGCTTTGATTATAGTTAAGGCTGTTACATAAGAAAAGGAAAACTGAAAACAACTCAATTTGGCCATAGTGCCGTACCAACACCTAGCTTTTCCACGAGTCTCTTTGGCACTAGTCCCCAATATACCAAATTCCATGCAACCCCAATACATATTGAACATATTCATGAGGCTTTCACAATCGAGGTCAAAGAAACCTAGAATAAAGAAGAACCAAAAAAAATTCATAGTACAGTGTAATCAAATTTAACCATGATGTTTTATTGAAACAACTCGAGACTTTCTTTGAGTTGAGTTGTGTTTCAAAAGGAAAAAATAAAGAAACATTACATGAAATAGCCTTTATATGATTGGTGTAGTAAGGCCTCAACCTCGCCTTGAACCACATAACCACGAAAGGAAATATTAGACAAGAGACTCCATCTAACCCAATTAGCAATTAGCTTT
>NW_021026664.1:189278-213633 GCF_004153795.1 Camellia sinensis
TTCTACAAACGGTCCGACATGACCCCATAAACTGTCTTCTACAACGGTCCGACATGACCCCATAAACTGTCTTCTACAACGGTCCGACATGACCCCATAAACTGTCTTCTACAACGGTCCGACATGACCCCATAAACTGTCTTCTACAACGGTCCGACATGACCCCATAAACTGTCTTCTACAACGGTCCGACATGACCCCATAAACTGTCTTCTACAACGGTCCGACATGACCCCATAAACTGTCTTCTACAACGGTCCGACATGACCCCATAAACTGTCTTCTACAACGGTCCGACATGACCCCATAAACTGTCTTCTACAACGGTCCGACATGACCCCATAAACTGTCTTCTACAACGGTCCGACATGACCCCATAAACTGTCTTCTACAACGGTCCGACATGACCCCATAAACTGTCTTCTACAACGGTCCGACATGACCCCATAAACTGTCTTCTACAACGGTCCGACATGACCCCATAAACTGTCTTCTACAACGGTCCGACATGACCCCATAAACTGTCTTCTACAACGGTCCGACATGACCCCATAAACTGTCTTCTACAACGGTCCGACATGACCCCATAAACTGTCTTCTACAACGGTCCGACATGACCCCATAAACTGTCTTCTACAACGGTCCGACATGACCCCATAAACTGTCTTCTACAACGGTCCGACATGACCCCATAAACTGTCTTCTACAACGGTCCGACATGACCCCATAAACTGTCTTCTACAACGGTCCGACATGACCCCATAAACTGTCTTCTACAACGGTCCGACATGACCCCATAAACTGTCTTCTACAACGGTCCGACATGACCCCATAAACTGTCTTCTACAACGGTCCGACATGACCCCATAAACTGTCTTCTACAACGGTCCGACATGACCCCATAAACTGTCTTCTACAACGGTCCGACATGACCCCATAAACTGTCTTCTACAACGGTCCGACATGACCCCATAAACTGTCTTCTACAACGGTCCGACATGACCCCATAAACTGTCTTCTACAACGGTCCGACATGACCCCATAAACTGTCTTCTACATCGGTATGACACACCATTCAGTGTCTTCACCAACGGTCTGACACGACCATACAGTGTCTCCTATCTTTTTTTATTTTTATGTATTTTCTTGTTTTGCTCCTCTCTCCAAACTCAAGTTGGTTAGTTTCTATCCTCCTTGAGTTTGCGGGGGGCTGTTAAAATATATCATCACCTACCACCTCCACTCAACTCACCTACCACACACACTCACCTACTCCCCAATCCTCTCCTATATAATGAGTACCTCACCATCTGTAATTTACACAACAATATCAACACATCAATCAATAATACATCAATTTTAACAGTTTTACCTTTGCCTCAAGGCAAGGCGAGCTTTAGGAAAGCCTTTTAAAACTCTATGTATAGAAGGCAGGAAATAAGGGTAGTCGGTTAGTCTATTCCCAAGATCCTAGGAAGGATGGTTTCACTATGGTTGTTTGTCCAGCAAGTGTAAATGAGGACATTATGAATGTCTATATCATTTTAGTGGCATCGTAAACCGAAACATGAATGCTACATTATTGCTTAATCCAAGTAACGGAACGATTCATCTGCATTACAGACTTCAGAGTCACAGACCCACAAGCCTCTTTACCAGTTATCAGGTTATACCTAGGGTGCAGTCTGAGGGTTGAGTTTCATTGTATGTTACTTAACTGTTCCTATGAAGGGGGCTTTGTACCTTCTCAAATTTGTATTAGAAGAGAAGACACACCTGTTTGGCCTATTTACTTTCTTAGTATTGATGATTTACTTTCTTAAGACAATATTTTCTGAAAATCTCATCAAGAGCATTAAAGATTATTTTTAGCAAGGCAAATCATAGAAAAGTAATCGGCTAGCCTAGGATGATATTAACATATCGGTGTGACTAATGTAAAGCAGAAGAACAAAAGAATAATGCACACATAATAGGCATTCATGGCCATCACAGCAACATGAAAAGATGAGCTGCAGTCCAACTAAACTAAGATGTACTAAGAGAGAACTTCATTCAGCACAAGGATAGTTAAAAAATAAAAAATAGCAAGGTAGTCCTGCAAAAGCAGACGACTGAGAAACAAGACGCATTGAAAATAGCTAAAATCACTACCTGATCAAGGGAAATCTCTTCCACAGGTTTCAGAGCATGGGGTGGATCCACAACTTTCCCAGCAGGCATTGATATCAAAACATTCCAACTGCAAAAAAATGAAGTTATGCTTCATAGAACTGCCAAGTATATGAAGATGTGATGGCCAGAAACAGATGAGAATGTTGTATAGAGTCCAAAGTCTACAAAAGTAATAGACATGCAAGTATGCAGATACAAACTCATACATATATATCAAGATGTTTCTTTCATTGGAGCCAAAAACAATACTTAACATGAGAATGATTGTGTTCTAGAAAGCATAAGCTAAATATATTTGTTGACCATCAAAATTGTATAAAACATCACTTCTATCCCAAAAACCTTGAAACTGAATGTATGGACCTTTATGAGCAGCTATGTAGAATCCAACAATAAGAGGTATCCTAGGAAAAAAATTCACAAATTCGGGTCCTTTCAGCCACTTCTTGGTCATCTCTGGCAACTTGAAATTGCACGAGAGGGTAGGATAAGATCATGACAGAGAAAGAGAGAGATGTCATTTTGTCTACGCAATACCCTTGGTTCAAATTTGACATCAGTACCACACTTTACTGAAGTACAGTCTTCAATCAAGGTACTCTTATATCACAGTGATAACCTAAGCATTCTTCTTGCTGAAAAGATTGAATTTTTTTTAAAAAAAAATAGGCAAGGAAAAATAGAGATTATTGGATATTATTTTTTATTTATTGCAATTTGTTAGTAGATAAACTAATTAACTAGTTAATAGATAGTTTATTCAAAAAGTAACTAGTTCATTATGAAATCGATTGATTTCCATTTCAATAAACGACATTTGGAAGGACTATAATATCCATCACTTTACAGAATATTAATTAAGTTAGTTTTCTATATATAAATAGAAAATTATAAAAAATTACATTCCTAAAATTTCTTTTACCATGCTACGTATACTTTAAATACCAGTTTCATTTGAAATTTTCAATAAGGTGTATTCTTTCCTCGATTTTGACCAATTAATAGGGGAAAAAAATCACATATCATATTCCTTTGCTTTTTCTTTTTTAAGTCTTAGGTTTCAATTTCTGACCAATTCTAAGGAAATTCAATTTATTAATAATTAGTAGAATCCTACCAAGTTACCAAGTAGGTATTTTTTCAAGCAAACTTGGTTTTATAGAGTTTTTGTTAATTTTGATTAACACAAGGTTATCCACTGATGTGTAAGTAGCAAATAACCATGTAAGGTTGTCTTTATTTTCCACCTCTACGTGTGATTATCACTGTATTTAATCTTGATAGAATGGTATCAGTTGGTTCCTTCTGTCATTCAAGCTCTACCCAAAATGTGGTGTACCAATTGGTTAATCCCCTTTTGTCATCTAATACAAGCTACAGAAGTCCCTTTTTTTATTTTTCCTTTTTTGGCATACACCTACAGAAGTCCATAATCCATATAATAATGATTTTGGTTAACTAGTTGAGCATCAACTTAGAGGAGTTCATCAGTATATGAACATAATAACTAGATTGACAACTTACATATTAAATTAAATGGGTCAATATAATGAATACAAACTCTATAAACTAACAGAACATTAGGCACCGTTTGGGGTGTTGGCTTTTTGAACCCAATCACATCACTCTCTCTACTTTTTCTATACGTCTTTTCATAAAAGCCAAAAAGCCCGTGGAAGTCTGGGACATCCGAGGTGGCATGGGGGCAACCCTAAAATTAGTGATCTTTTTTCTCTTTTCTTTTTTTTTTTTTTGATAAATAAGCAAACTTTATTAGAAAAGCATCAAGGCGATGCAACCAATACAAAACACCCGCAAAAGGGCCACCAAGACTAACTAAGCAAATCCTCTACAAAATCTACAAAAACCAAAACATCGGGATCAACCGAACCCGTAACCCAACTATGCAATACCAGCAAAAGCCAATTCTCTAACCAAGAAACTGAATGGCACACGTCTTGGAAGACACACCTATTGCGCTCCAACCAAATCAACCAAAGCAAACAATGGGCAGCAAGAGACGCCTAAAATTAGTGATCTTACTGATCAAATATTAAAATAAATAAAAATAATAATCAATTAGATATTCATTATCTGCACATGAACATGGTAGAAACCAATGGCTTTGGAGAATCAACCTTTGAAGCAATATTTGATTTCCTTGGTACTAACATTAATAGCATCATCAATATAGAAATATCTATGAATGAGAACCAGAAAACAGAACAATTCCAAACATGAATTTAAGTAATCAGAATCAAAGCAAAGAATGCCCACCTATCTAAACAGCATATTAAACCTGTACTAGCCCTGTCGAGGGTTCGTTTGACTGCTGATTTCCAGTTAAACGGAAATGAGCCACCCTGGCAAGAAAAAAAGGCACCACTCAACAAGACAGGACAGAAGAAGAAAACCTGAGAAGTGGCTGCAAACAAAAGCTTACCCAACCAAAACTCCTAGACAAGTCATTTCCTGTACCAAGTGGAATAATTGCTATTGGTGGAACTGGTTCCCGCCCTTGTTTATGAAGCTCTCCCAGGCTTCCCAAAACCCAACCAACTGTGCCGTCACCTCCTGCAACCTGCCAAACCAACCTAGTAATCCACGATTTCTCATGTAAAAATTCAGAACCAAAGTTCATGCAAAAAGTTAGCATATATGTCTTCACATTGACTATTACCAGTTACATAGAGGAAATACAATTAAAATAATACAGCTTGATTATTAGTTAGCTGTTACATAAGAAAGAAACTGAACAACTCATTTGGCCATATGCGTACCACAACCCTTAGCTTTTCACGAGTCTCTTTGGCACATGAGTCCCCAATATCAGCCAACATCTCCAGGCAACCCAATCCATATTGAACAAATTCATGAGGCTTCACAAATCGAAGGTCAAAAACCTAGCATAAAGAAGAACCAAAAAAATTCATAGTTACAGTTGTCATCAAAATTAAACCATGATGTTTTATTGAAACAACTGAGACTTCTGTTGAGTTGAGTTGATGTTTCAAGAGGAAAAATAAAAGAAACATATACATGAGAAATAGCTTATATTGGTGTCAGTAAGCCTTCAACGCCTGAACCACATAACCATCCAGAAGAGCAAATATGTAGACAAGAAGACTCCATCTAAGCCCAATAGCAATAGCTTTATTTGGACCATCAAATAGCGCTAGTTGTCGGTGACAATAGTCAAGTGTTTTTATGTTGTTTTATTGAGATTTATGTCATATTAGTGTTTTAATATAAATATGTGCTAAGGTGGAAGGGTTTTGTTATCTTCCCAAATCCTATTCATTGTATTCTCTTCTTTCTTCTTCTTTTTCTATTTTAACCCTAACCCTAATTCCTGGCACTTTGGACTTCAACTTGGTATCATAGCAATTTAATCATGCCCTATTAACCGTTATTGGACTCTGGAAACCATCGCAAGGTAACAATGGCGTGCTAACATCATCATTTGCACAATAACGCCAATGTGCCATCAATATCCGTATGAATGTCGTGATCAGGCGAACAAGCAATTTGATTTGTCTTGCCCTCTTGGTAATTACAAGGTTGTTAAAATCGGAATCCTACATTGGATCGTTGGAAAAGTTTACAAAATTAGATCGTAGAATTGGATCGAGGATTGTAAAATCCTACCGAAACAAACAAATTACATAGTAAAATTAATTTAAACAAATATTTCTTAAAAAATATACACAAAATTAGCCTAATTATACTAAAAAGAAGTGAAGATATTTTGAAAATATAATACTCCATATAAAATGTAAATATAATGTTATACAATAGAAAACTCGATGGTAAAAGTTTTGCATTTGGTCAAAAAAATAAGGTTTGTTGTTAGTGTCCCAAGTGGTGCGGGTTCAAGTCACGAAAATAGCCTCTCCAAAAATTGGGGTAAAGTTGCATACATCTTGCCCCCCTAAGACTTTGTTAAGGCTAAGTTTTTTATTTTTCGACTAGTTAATTTTCTTAAATGACTGCAATATTTAAATGTTTGTTTTCCTAGTTTGTTTTTCTTAGTTTATTTAATTCAATAAACTAAGAAATCGTGAACTTGCCCAATTATGCCCATTAAAACCTATCCAAATTCATAAATGGTTTGGACATAGGACACATTTAAACCCATTTAAATAGGTATCATCTCATTCACCGCACCACCACCACCTCCTCCACCACCATGCCATCACAACCACATCACCACCTTTAGTACCGTAACCACTCCACCATCACCAACACCCTTACCACCGTTGTCACTCCACTGCCCACTACCGGTGCCATCACTCCACCACCACTACCACAGTCTCTGTCGCTGCAGCCACACCACCACCACCACTACTACAACTAACACACTCACCATTATCAACGTCGCCACTCCAACACCCACTACCAGTGCCACCACTCAACCCCCACCTCCACCGCCACTCTATATCACCACCGCCACCGCCACCGCCACGATTCCACTACCACGGCCACTACAGCCACACGCTACTATCACCATTGTCATCACTAAGGATGGTCATTTTGATCCACTCCACATGGGACCTGACCCTACCCAATGAGAATGGGGAGCGGATTTTACCCAATCCATTGAAAAGTCGGGACGGAGGCGAGTGCTATTTTTGCATCAAACTTATAAAAAAAAATGAATTGTTCACATATATATTCCATTCAACTATTTATGCCCCAAAAACACTGGGCTTGTTTGGTTTATATTTGAGAAACATGTTTTGAGATAAAAAGTACGAAAATTTATTTGGTTTATTTTTTTTCAAAAGATGTTTTGAAAAATTATTTTGAGAGAGAGTTTTGGAAAAAGTGATTGATTTGATGTGTATGAGAGAGATTTGTTTGGAAAACTTGTAAACCAAACAAGTTTTGGGAAAAAAATTTGGAAAAATTTGTTTGGTTTGATTACTTTTGAAAACTTATTTGTAGAGAATTTTTCCCAAAATTTTTTGAGAAACACAAACCAAACAAGGCCACTGTTTTTTGTTTATAAATTTATGTCTACACATTTAACTTTTGTTCAAAAAAATATATTTGAACGACATAAATAGTGTGTATTGAGGTTTTTGCGGTGTACCAAAAGAATTACCCCTATTATTAACAACAATAGACCAACTATTGTGGGGTAAATGTAATGCAATTGTAAAACATAAGAGAGGACAATGTAATTATCTAATACTAATGGGGCCACATGTATTTTTACCAACTATCAAGAAGGTTTGCGTAATTTACCCTAAATTAAATTTCAAACTACAAGTGAGGCTTTTGCAGCTAGGTACCTCTTAAAGAGTGGAGGCTAAACATATATGGCATGGAACTAACAGTCCCATGAGACTACTAATCCCCCCAAGGGTGGGATTATCATTCATACAAGAAGTTGGAATTGTTAGTCCAATCCTATGTGATTGAAGGTAAAAGGAAAAGACTGTTTTGCCTTGAATTTTACAAAAATAACCAAGTCACCTTAAATCTAATGAGGATTTTTAGGTAATTTCATAGATCTAATCCCAATTAATTAATACAACTACATTAGTACACAAACAAACCCATTTTTATTTTACATCTTCAACCTCCACATTAGTAATCATATCACTCAATCAATCGGCATGGCTAAAAAAGCAGCAAGAAAAAGAATACAAATTCGACATATGCATTTGCAGCTACATAGATGTAGCCACCTAATATTCCATAGGCAGGAAAAAAAATTAAAATTGAATCTCTGTACACAAAATTGCATATTAAAAAAACATATATACATTTCTTTACGCTTTAATAATGTTTACTGAATCACTGCATATAGCATCCATTACATGGAATTATATAAATATTTATGTACTGTACCGATAGAGAGAAAGAAAGAAAGAAAGAAAGAAAGGCACCTGTTCTTCGCCCATCAACTCCTGAAGCCTCGCTTTGAGCTTCGGGCCGTGGCGCCCACCGCTGAGCGAATTGATGAACACCACCAGGGCCAAGTCGGGGGTATGTTTGTTAATTTAATATATAAGACTAGAGATATATTATCCATATTTATTTTACAAAATATATTGTAAGATTTAGTTAGGATATATAATAAATATGATATATATATTAGATAATATATTTTTTAATTTATGTTTGTTAATTTAATATATAAGACTAGAGATATATTATCCATATTTATTTTACAAAATATATTGTAAGATTTAGTTAGGATATATAATAAATATGATATATATATTAGATAATATATTTTTTAATTTATGTTTGTTAATTTAATATATAAGACTAGAGATATATTATCCATATTTATTTTACAAAATATATTGTAAGATTTAGTTAGGATATATAATAAATATGATATATATATTAGATAATATATTTTTTAATTTATGTTTGTTAATTTAATATATAAGACTAGAGATATATTATCCATATTTATTTTACAAAATATATTGTAAGATTTAGTTAGGATATATAATAAATATGATATATATATTAGATAATATATTTTTTAATTTATGTTTGTTAATTTAATATATAAGACTAGAGATATATTATCCATATTTATTTTACAAAATATATTGTAAGATTTAGTTAGGATATATAATAAATATGATATATATATTAGATAATATATTTTTTAATTTATGTTTCTTAATTTAATATATAAGACTAGAGATATATTATCCATATTTATTTTACAAAATATATTGTAAGATATAAATAAATAATTTCTAAGATTGCCCTCATAATATATTTTAAATATTCATATTGGAACTAATGCAAATAAACAAATTAAAAATACAAAACTAATGCAAATAAATAAATTAAAAATTCATATTATTTTTTATTGGAACAAATTAAAGATTCATATTAAATTCAATAATTTTTCCAAACAAAAAATAAATTATATTATATTAATGTCAACTTGATAATGATAAAAAAATTATATTATATGAAATTCAAAATTTATATTAAATTAAATTCAATAATATTAAATTAAATTCAATAATTATTAAATTCAATAATTATATTATATTAAATTCAAAAATTATATTATATTATATTATATTATATTCAATAATATTAAATTAAATTCAATAATTATTAAATTCAATAATTATATTATATTAAATTCAAAAATTATATTATATTATATTAAATTATATTATATTATATTATATTAAATTCAATAATATTAAATTAAATTCAATAATTATATTATATTAAATTCAAAAATATATATTAAATTATATTATGTTAGATAGACAAAAGGATAAATTGGACTTTTTACATCATATCCCAACCAAGGAGATATGACATAATGGGAGGTGGTATTGTATATCCTCCACTTTTGAGAGATATACAATCCCACCGGATATTATATCCCCTTCAAAAAAAATTACAAACATGGAATATATGGACCCCACCGGATATAATATCCAATTCCAATCTTCATATCCCCCAATCAAACAGGATCTTAATTTTTTTGTTTTTTGGTTATTTTAGTTTGGGTTAAAAAATTTAGTTTGGGGAGAGCTTTTTAGCTTTTTGACTTTTTTAATTTTTTTTGTGAGAAAAGAGTATAATGATTATATTACAAACATGGAATATATGGACCCCACCGGATATAATATCCAATTCCAATCTTCATATCCCCCAATCAAACAAGATCTTAATTTTTTTGTTTTTTGGTTATTTTAGTTTGGGTTAAAAAATTTAGTTTGGAGAGAGCTTTTTAGCTTTTTGACTTTTTTAATTTTTTTTTGTGAGAAAAGAGTATAATGATTATGGGTTGGATGTGATATTTTATTTTTTGTAATTAAAATAGCCTATTTTATCTTTTGTGACTAAAATAACCAAAAAAATCCCAAATCCATCTTCCCAAATGGAGCTAGAGTAGGCTAACGCCTTATTTGTTTACCGTATATGTGGAACAGATATTAGAATGGACTCAGATATAGGCTTTGGTTTGAGAAGTAAGTTGGTTTTTTAATTTTTTTGGCTATTTTAGTATTAGGTTAAAAAATTTAGTTTGGGAAGAATTTTTGATTTTTTTGATTTTTTTTATGAGAGAAATAATGTAATGATTATTAATTAGATGTAATATTTTATCTTATTAAAATTAAAAAACTTATTTTGTTTTTTATTGCTATTTTAAACCTGCCCAAACCTACTTCAAAAACAACTTCATAATATGGGTGGGTCTTATATATTTTCTTATTTTTTTATATTTTGTGTTTGATTATTTTAGATATAAAGAGTCTGAATGGTATATATAATGCAAAAGGAGATATGAAATACCAATCTCTATAGTATTGTTGTATATCCTTCACCGTTGAATAAAAGAAATCTTTTATCTAAGGCCAAGTTTGGCATGATTGAAAAAAGACAAAAAGTCAAAAAGTTAAAAAGTCAATATCCTATTTAAGTCACATCATCTTATTTAAGTCGCATCACCTCTCTAACACATCACTTCAAGCCCAAAAAAACCCAACCCATATTTCATAAAAAGTCAAAAAGTGCACTTATTTAGGGGTTGTTTGGGATGACTTAAATAAGTGCACTTTTTGTCTTTTTACGAAAAGATGTGCAGAAAAGTAGAGAGGTGATGTGATGGAAAAAAAATAAAAAAATGAATTATTTTTGAATTGCCAAACTTGACCTTAGTCTTCCCAAACTAGGCCTAAATGTCAAAAATAATTATTCTCATCTTATATCACATCTTAACCAAATATAATATAAATGACTCCATAATATATATAACTAATCACATATCTTATAGTATATTTTATTTTATTTTTATCATTAACTATATTGCATATGATCCTCAAACTTTACATTTAATTTAAACAATCAAAAAAAAGCCCAAAGTGCTATTAGTGCCACGACAGAAACGGTTGTAGCTCAACTCTACCCCATTTTCAATTTTTTATTTTAGATGTCTTTTTCAAAGAATTCATGAATTCTCTTTTCTTTTTTCTTAAATAAGATTGTGAATGAAAAAAAAATGTGAGAATAATGTAAATAAAATATAAGTTTAATTTTTTTTGTTATTTTAAAATTTTTATCTAAATTTATGAATCAAATATAACATAAAAAAATTATTGTCGTTGCTATTTAATTATACTATTGTTAAATTTAATTAAAAAAATATGTGAAAAAATAGAAAAAATTGATAGAAAAGTAAAAATGAAATATTGATAAATGTTAATTGATATAACCTAAATAAGCGTATATATGTAAAAAAATATATATATTTTTAATGCATGTCAAAACCTACTAAGTGTGTTCAAATTATAATGTTGTAGTAATTTTTGATTGCTAAGAGCATCTCCAACTAATTCATGTGCTTAACTTCTAGATTACGAGTCCTCAAAAAAAAAAACTTCTAGATTACGCATATGAAGACCGCAGGCCAGAAGATGGGCCCACGTTGTTGTTGACCACAGGTCCATGTGGAACGCCATTACGACGTTCAAAATAGGTTGGAGATGGTCTAAGAGAAGATTATTGTAATTCATGTGCTTAACTTCTAGATTACGAGTCCTCAAAAAAAAAAACTTCTAGATTACGCATATGAAGACCGCAGGCCAGAAGATGGGCCCACGTTGTTGTTGACCACAGGTCCATGTGGAACGCCATTACGACGTTCAAAATAGTTGGCTTTGGTTTAAAAAGATCCAAATCAAAAAAAAAAAAAAAATACTAAAAAGTTAAAAATTAATAAATTAAATAAATTATTATTTTCTTTACTTTTTATCCATCTTTTCTTTTTGTAAAAGTTTAAAATCTTATTACTAAAAACTTCAATTTTTTTCATCTTATTATATTTTAATTAAAATCACAAAAAATTATTTCTTAAACGAATCCTGGTAACTTGATTTTTAGGCTAAAAAAATAAAAATAAAAATTCAAAAAAAATTTAAAAAGTAAATGAAATAAGTCAGTTATTCATGTTTTTTCTATATAATTAAAAAAAATCATTTTTAAAT
This sequence comes from Camellia sinensis, assembly GCF_004153795.1. Lineage (NCBI taxonomy): Eukaryota > Viridiplantae > Streptophyta > Magnoliopsida > Ericales > Theaceae > Camellia > Camellia sinensis. The sequence goes on from NW_021026664.1 coordinate 201,446, forward strand.
ACATTAAAAAAATTATTTTATAAAAAATCAAAAACATCATTAAAAATGTGAAATTCCAAAAAATCAGTAAGTGTTTGTTTGGGATGTGAGTTAGTTTTTTGACTTTTTGACTCTTTTTGTCTAAGGCTAAAAAGTTTTGTTTGGAATAATTTTTTTGACTTTTTAATTTTTGTGAGAGAAAAAAATAAATTAATTATGATTTGAATGTGATATTTTATTTTATTGAGATAAAAAAATTATTTTATCTTTTTATAGTTAAAATAGTTAAAAAATTAAAAAACTTGCCATGCAAAACGAATACTAAATAGTTTTGTTTGTTTGTGGATGTGCTTTGGAAAGCGACATTGCACCATTTGGTTTTGGTTATTGTTAGAATTATTTTATTCTCACTGTATGCGACAGTTATTATCATTCCTCAACTTCCAATGTTATATTTATCTGAGGGGATGTAGAAGTGTTTTGAGACGGGGATTAAAAGTTATTTTTTAATTTTTTGTGAGAGAGGAAAACAGATTAAAGTTGAGAAATAACTTTTAATTTATTTTTCAAAATAGACTGTACTAATTTTAATTATTCATATGTGCACGAATCAATTGGAATATAGACAGGCAATAATATGATCGAACAAATTCTAGGATAGTGAAATAATCAATTAATTTTAAAATAAATTATCTAATCCAGTTGAATAATTCTTGAATTTTAATAAAATAATAAAATTGTAAATATTGAAAATGATTTAATCAAATAAATAAAATACTGAAACAATGCAATCTATCACATATATCATATTCACAATAATAAAATACTAGGAGAGTGGAATCTATTATCTATCTCATACGTCATATTCATCACATTCATATTAAAAATATTAGCTTATCACCCGTACTATGCACGGGATAATTATAAATATTTATATTTTTTTTAATTTTTTTTTAATATATAAATTATATTTTTTAAGATTTTTTGTAAAAATAATTTAACAATCTTATCACTAATCATATTGTACAGGAGAAATTAAAAAGGCTACTGCAGTAACAATGCACGACCTGTATCTATAATTATTTGTATGTAAGGATTTTAAATGCTAATCAGGGATTTTGACCAAATCAATAAATGCAAGCATGTGGATTAAAAAAAGTTAATAAATGCTGATCAGAAAATTTTGATCAAATCAATAAATGCAGGCATGTGGAAAGACATGTGGATTGAAAAAAGTTAATAAATGCTAAATTTCTTGAAAAGTCTAACACATATGATTATTATAAAAATATAAAACTTTAATATAATATAATAAAAAAAAAGACATTTAATTCCTTGAAAAGTCTAACACATATGATTATTATCAAAATATTAAACTTTATCAACCTTCCTCATGGAGGCCTAACCGACGCAACCACGCCGTATATGCAGCCAAAGGATCCTCTGGAGGAAGAGGAGACCCGCAGGCAAAAAAGAGAAAGTTTGATCAAATTCCCCCGCCATTACCTATCTCAGTGAACGAGGCACAAGCACTCCTCAACGCCTGGGTAGAAGATGGAAAAGTTCACCTCCCCGAGCCAAGGCAACCTATCACCAAAAAGGATCAAGCGCGGGCCGACTATTGCATATACCATCATTCCATTAAACATCCTACTACGGAATGTTGGGCACTCAGATCCCTAGTTCGAAAAATGATGTCTGACGATGTTTTGGAGCTACCTCGCCAAATAGAAGATGTCTTGAAAGATCCTCTCCCGTGCCACAAGGATAATGGCAAGACGGTCATGATGCTTTCGCATTATGACGAGATGGAAGAGCCAATGGTGTGCGAGCTCTCTGAACTCCCAGCTTCCACTTGCCCGGGCTTTGAGACCAGGCGTGTGATAGCGCTTAAGAAATCGACAAAGTTCAAGTGGTTCTTCGACCAATTCGGCCTGTCTGAAGCAACACGCTTTGAAGCCACCAAGGCCTTTTTAAGACTTGTGGAGCAGAATGGTGAAGCGTGCATGAGTGTAAGCGGGTTAGTAAGGAAAATATTTCGGGATAACTCCTTCGCGATAACCTTTACCGAGGCCGACGAGCAAGTACTATTTCCACATAATCGTCCCCTCTACGTCCCAGCATTCATCAATGGGATGGAGTTTCAAAGAGGATTCAGGGATGGAGGAGCTTCACTCAATGTAATGCCTTATTCTCCTTTCTAGGCAGCCGGGATCCCACCAAAGCACTTAGTCAGACAACCCATCTCCATCACCGGTTTTGGAAGCCAAATCACCCCATATTGCAACAGCTCACCAATACGAATGGAGTTACTCTCTCCTCAATGGCCTCCTCAAGTCACCTAGTTCCTTGCTTGCAACAAGGGGCGCACCAGATTTTAGTTCTGCCTCCCCAACATGTGACGAATCAAAGTCGGAAGCGGTTCTCCTAATTCTTGACTGACCATGTGATGCTAACTAGACTTTCAATGTTATAACTCCAATATTTTATTAATTTTTGTTAGAGTTCTCCAATTTCATAACTCTCCATGGGTTAGCTCACCATTCTCATAGATTACTAATATTTTATTATTATTTTCTTAGCTCACTAATTTCATGGCTCACCAATATTTTATTAATTTTTGTTAGAATTCTCCAATTTCATAACTCTCCATGGATTAGCTCACCATTCTCATAGATCACTAATATTTTATTATTATTTTCTTAGCTCACCAATTCATGGCTCACTAATGTTTTATTAATTTTTGTTAGAATTCTCCAATTCCATAACTCTTCATGTGTTAGCTCACCATTCTCATAGATCACTAATATTTTATTATTATTTTCTTAGCTCACCAATATTTTATTAATTTTTGTTAGAGTTCTCCAATTCCATAACTCTCCATGGTTAGCTCACCAATATTTTATTATTATTTTCTTAGCTCACTAACTTCATGGCTCACCAATATTTTATTAATTTTTGTTAGAATTCTCCAAGTCCATAACTCTTCATGTGTTAGCTCACCATTCTCATAGATCACTAATATTTTATTATTATTTTCTTAGCTCACCAATTTCATGGCTCACCAATATTTTATTAATTTTTGTTAGAGTTCTCAAATTCCATAACTCTCCATGGTTAGCTCACCATTCTCATAGATCAATAATATTTTATTATTATTTTCTTAGCTCACAAACTTCATGGCTCACCAATATTTTATTAATTTTTGTTAGAATTCTCCAATTCCATAACTCTCCATGGGTTAGCTCACCATTCTCATAGATCACTAATATTTTATTATTATTTTCTTAGCTCACCAAATGTGATAGCTCACCAATTGCATGACTCACCAATATTTTATTAATTTTTGTTAGAGTTCTCCAATTTCATAACTCTCCATACGTGATAGCTCACCATTGTTGTAGATCACCAATATTTTATTATTATTTTCTTAGCTCACCCAATGTGATAGCTCACCAATATTTTATTAATTTTTGTTAGAATTCTCCAATTTCATAACTCTCCATGTGTGATAGCTCACCATTGTTGTAGATCACTAATATTTTATTATTATTGTCATAGCTCACCAATTGCATGGCTCACCAAATAGCTCACCAATATTTTATTAATTTTTGTTAGAGTTCTCCAATTTCATAACTCTCCATGTGTGATAGCTCACCATTGTTGTTAGATCACTAATATTTTATTATTATTTTCTTAGCTCACCAATTGCATGGCTCACCAATATTTATTAATTTTTGTTAGAGTTCTCCAATTTCATAACTCTCCATATGTGGCTCACCAACTTCATGGCTCACCAATATTTTATTAAATTTCTTGTTAGAGCTCTCCAAGTCCATAACTCTTCAGGCGTTAAAATCACCATTGTTATAGATCACCAATATTTTATTATTATTCTCTTAGCTCACCAATTGCATGGCTCACTAATATTTTATTAATTTTTGTTAGAGTTCTCCAATTTCATAACTCTCCATATGTGATAACTCACCTTTCCCATAGATCACCAATATTTTATTATTATTCTCTTAGCTCACCAATTGCATGGCTCACCAATATTTTATTAATTTTTGTTAGAGTTCTCCAATTTCATAACTCTCTATATGTGATAGCTCACCTTTCCCATAGATCACCAATATTTTATTATTATTTTCTTAGCTCACCAATTGCATGACTCACCAATATTTTATTAATTTTTGTTAGAGTTACGTGATAGCTCACCATTGTTGTAGATCACCAATATTTTATTATTATTTTCTTAGCTCACCAAATGTGATAGCTCACCAATATTTTATTAATTTTTGTTAGAATTCTCCAATTCCATAACTCTCCATGGGTTAGCTCACCATTCTCATAGATCACTAATATTTTATTATTATTTTCTTAGCTCACCAAATGTGATAGCTCACCAATTGCATGGCTCACCAATATTTTATTAATTTTTGTTAGAGTTCTCCAATTTCATAACTCTTCATATGTGATAGCTCACCATTGTTGTAGATCACCAATATTTTATTATTATTCTCTTAGCTCACTAATTGCATGGCTCACCAATATTTTATTATGTGTGATAGCTCACCATTGTTGTAGATCATCAATATTTTATTATTATTTTCTTAGCTCACCAATTTCATGGCTCACTAATATTTTATTAATTTTTGTTAGAGTTCTCAAATTCCATAACTCTCCGTGGGTTAACTCACCATTTTCATAGATCACTAATATTTTATTGTTATGTTTCTAGCTCACCAATTTCATAGCTCACCAATATTTTATTAATTTTTTGTTAGAGTTCTCTAATTCCATAACTCTTCATATGTTAGTTCACCATTCTCATAGCTCACTAATATTTTATTATTATTTTCATAGCTCACCAATTTCTTAGCTCATTAATATTTTATTATTAATTTTAGAGGTCTTCATTTTTTTTTTTTTCAACTCTCTAACATTTTTCAAACTCTCAAAAATCATAGCTCTCCTAATATTTTTATGGCTCACCAATTCCATAGCTCCCCACAATTCTAATATTTTATTCGAAATCTCCAATCTCATAACACCCTAATATTCTAAGCGTGGAACTCCACTTTTGTAACTCCCTTATATCTTGGTCTAATATTTTATTTATTTATTTATTTATTATTTCCTGACTATTTCTCCAATATGTATCAAAATAATAATAGTAAATAAATAAATAAATAAATAAAGAGTTCTCGAACCCTTGCCTCTTTATCAAAATAATACAGTTTTATTATTATTCAACTCTCCAAAATGCAGCCCTTCATTTTTGACTTTCCTCGTCATTTATTTATTTATTTATTTTGCAACAGTCTGCCCCCCTTTTCTTTTTCTTTGATTTATCACAAAACAGACAAAATATATATATACATACATATATATAGCAAACAAATAAACACAAACATGGCCAATCTATGGGAGATTCGAAGCATACCTCACGGAAGATAACTCCAAGAAGACGGAAGATAACGCGCCAAGTCCTCGCACAACTCGCAACTATGGCTCGCAACTCCCCAAATCACCTTCTTCGCTTTTCACCTTCTCTATCACCTGTCAATCACCAAATTTTTTCTTCTTCCCTTCAATCGACGATGGCAACTAACCCCCAAAATCTCTTAACAAAGGAATCAAAACCCTAGCCCTCCTCTAGTGTCGGCTCACACACCTTCACTTGTGCAAAATCTTCAATCAAGATCCAAACCCACTTTCCTTCAGTAAAACACTGTTCACAAAATCTTTCAAAAATCGATTTCAAACATCGACCAACCCCAGCAACAAACCCAGAACCACCCTTACGGATCGCTGACGGCAACCTCTGCGCTTCGCAGGTACCTCTCTCCCTTTCTCTCTAATAACTCGCCTCTCCCCTCTCTTCGTTCGTGCCTTCGAAGTTTGATCAAGACAAAAAAAATCTCGCCCCTCACAATCCGTTTCAGCAACAGCAGTGTGACAGAAGCTGTGGCGCCTTCGCACCACACAAACACTGTGGGATCTCACCTCGGGGCTCGGCGGCGGCAAGCTTTTTCCCCTCTTTCGCGGCTGTCAACCTTCCTCTCCTAGCTGGACTCTGCACTTTCTAGTCTTTCACTCCAAGTGGGATTCTAGGTTTTGTTTAGAGAGAGAACGAAAGGTATACCTAGAAACAAAACTTGCCAAACTTTCTTAATGGTACACTAATCTAAGACACCCAGCTACGGGTAACCAAGCTATACAACACCCTTCTGTACAACGGATAAAAGAAGAAGACGAAGCAACCAACTAGCCCCTCTGTAATCCAGATTCCAAAAAAAAATGGGTGAACTCCCCCTTCAAACAGTTTCGAACAAGCTGAAGTCATATACACAAACTTCTTTGAATTAAAAATATATATATATATATATATATATAAGTAATGTGTATAAATACACACATATTTAGGATTGCACCTTTCCAAAGATGAATCCTTAAACCAATCGAACTCTTTGCTACAGATTGCAAATACCTTAAAGCCTTCAAAAAGTCACTTTACTAATAGCTACATAAGCTATCACATTATACTGAGCAACTCCAAAATTAGTAGGTCTGCTCTAAACCTATAACTTCAATTTATGAGTTGTCTTCTTCATGGATCGCCCATTCCCAATGTAAAGCTGCAAAAGTTAGTAAATTCACCTCCTCTTTCCCAATGCAATCTCATCTTTATAAGAGAGCAAATACGGGACAGCAACAAAAAAAAAAAAAAGAAAAAAAAAAGGGCAAATTCATATCCACTCGCCAACATTCTCCTCTCAACTTTAACAACCCCTTCTCTCTAAATGGCTTCCGGAGGAGAGGGGCACCGAGATAACACCATTTGGCGGCCGGTGAACAAGGCTCCAAACCAAAGAGGCTCAAACTATAGAGCTTCAAGCTCCAACTTTAGAGCTTCAAGCTCCACTCCTACTCACCGTCGCCGCCCTGTATGTGAATTCTTTCGAAAGATGCTCTCCATCCCTCCATGGCAATTCCAAGATCTGCTATTCGAATCCCCTTGGATCCAACACCCAATATCTGCTCATACAGTCGTAGAGGTACCGGAAGAATTCCGGGGTAAAATAAGAGGATGGTACAAGGCACTAACCATTCCAGAACTTTACACAATACCACTGTCCTACACTCCATCATGTTAGCACCATTGGAAAACCCAAATGAAGATTTGGGACTTGGGTGGGACATAGAGAACTTTGTAGATCTCAACATGGGAGAAGAGAGTGCCTCCCACAACGCTCAGCCAAACATCTCTTACAACATTCCACTTAACATTCTCTTCTTCAACACTGAGGGCGTTGCTCGCCCTAACTTTCTCCAACACTGCATGCACCTACATTCTAACGGACGCTTCCACCTCGTCATCATCACAAACACAAAAAAAAAGGGAAAGCGAGGCCCAGTTCATGAGCCAAATCATGGGTTACTCCAACACCAAGACCATGAACCCACCTCCCAGCGGCATGGAAAGAGTAACGGGCAGAATTTGGTGCCTATGGAATGAAGCTGAAATCTCATGTGATGTAATAGAGATCCCGTGGAATCAAGCCATCGCCCAACAAGCCCACATCTTTATCCGGCCGGCTCACACCGAATGAAATTTAAAATGTAAACTCTCCATGAGCAATCCAAATGCCCCCATTGTATCAAAAGCCTAATTTTAGACGACTCTATCTGAATACTTGTCTGCATGAGTTAATATTTTTCAAAACTTTTCAACATAGTCATGTACAAATACTCTCATTAGCTATAACAGCATCTGTACAGGGGGGCATTATTGTGGGTACTTGTATCAAGCTCAATATGTGGTAAGCCCTACAGGTGCCACATCACCAAAACCCCACCCACGTGGCAGACCAATAAGGCACTACGTCGGGCATGTCGTATGTTTGCTACATGGTGAGCCCTACGGGCGTCATGTGCCAAGGCAGCCAAGACTATATGCTTAGCCTAAACGGGAGCATACATATAAGCCCAAATATATCTAGATATGAAGAGCCTTGCAACAGGCAGCACCATGGCCCCAGGGCCCATGGTCCTTCATACCTCGCTCCAAGGCCAAACAACAATACAATCAGCTCCCGGCTCACTTGGACTTGGATTGATAAACAATGGCTCTCCTAAACACTGAGATAAGCTTGCGGCCCATTCTCCTACTTGGTCGCTTGGAGGCGAGCCCTTGGCTCTCTTAAACACTAAGGTGGGCCCTGGCCCATTTATCTACTTGGATGCCTAGGTTGGGAGCAGGACCCAGGCACCACTGCTCGGGATCATCAGAGGATACTGGACTGGCGGCTGAGGTCATGGGATCGTCGAGATGTTTGTCTTCTTGCTAAGACAACTCCATCTCGACCAGGCTTGGAGAAGAGGCAATAATGACCTTACGTTCATGTCATCCGATGCATATACGAAACGTTACTTTCTGCCTGCCATGAAACGTTGCTCTCCGCCTGCCGTCAAGCCACAAATGGCAGAAGGGCTTATATCACTTCTGGCAGAGTTGAGGAGAGCGAGCCACCTGTCCAACAGTTTGCTTGGGCTCCAATACTCCTGCGACCTATATAACGTATCGTATATGCAGCGAGACACAACAACAACAATACAACCAAGTTTCATACTTAAACACCCTCTCTCACTTTGCATTAATATTCAAGGTCTATCACTGCCAACCTCTCCCTCTCCAAGCTTGCCTTGACTTCCTCCTCTCCACCTCTGGTGATCTCAGGCCATTGAAGTGCCCGCCATCTTCCCGGACTACCTCTAACCACACCTCTCACCCACATTTCGCATGCCGTTCTTGCAATTTAGATAGGACTTTTTTGCACAAAAAGTTATAAGCTTCAGCCTTTGAACGACCTCGAAAGTAGGCAAGCCCAAATAACGTGCATTTGCTTTCATCAATGGGATTCCAAGCGGTCCACACATCTCAAGTTGTGGTGACCGAGATACATTGCTTGAAAATTGCACTCCCGACTTGTTGAAATTAACAGACTGGCCCGAAGCTTCAGCATATATATTTAGCAATCTACAAACCTCAAGACATTCACCTGCCTCAGCCTTGAAAAACAACACAGTGTCATCTGCAAAAAATAATTGTGACAAGGTAGGACAACCACTTCGGACTTGTAATCCCGAAAATTTCCATTTTGTACACTATGAGTAATTAATTTCGAAAAAAAATCCATGACAAGAATATAGTATGGGGATAAAGGGTCCTTTTGTCGTAGTCCCCTCAATGGCTTGAAACTCGTCCTTTTGGCCCCATTTACGATAACTGAAAAAGTCACCATGGTGACACATTCCATTACCCATTGGATCCAATGAGAGTGAAGACCCATTTTAATCAACAAAGTCTTCAAAAAACCCTAATGAACACAATCATAGGCTTTATTGAAGTCCACTTTAAGTGCTAAATCCTCCCTCTTGCCTTTCTGTATCTTTATCCCATGAAATGCCTCATGAGCCACTATTATGTTAGCTTGGATTATATTGGATAAGCCATCCCGTCACAAAAGCTGATTGATTTTGCATGACCACTTCACTAAGAATCCCTTTTAATCTATTGGCAAGGGTCTTGTTGATCACTTTCACATTAAGGCCATGTTTGTTTGGGCGGATTGGATTAGGCTGGATTAGTATTCCCATGATTAATAGTCCTAGGACTATGAATCCCTTTGAATTGTGTATCATATCCTATGTTTGGATTGAGTTAGGATTATAAGGAAGGACTAATAGTTCAGACTTTGGTTTAGTCCTCCAATTTATATCCCATCCCCCTCTGTGGGATTGAATAGTCCATCATATGTGGGATACCATATCCGGATGGATTGTTAGTCCGTACTTCAATTGTTTAACCAAACATTGGATTAATAATTTTGTTAGACTATTAGTCCAATCCCAAGCTCATGTCCACCCAAACAAACATAGCCTCTATGCATTGCTAGTGGGATGAAAAGTGTGTTGTTTAATTTGGAATAAAATTGATTTCATGATTGCATTATACAAACATTTTCAAAGATAATGAAATCAAGTTGTTCCAAAATGAACACACAAGTCTATATTTGTTTGCTTTACATAGTAAATATTTAGGATTTATTATTAATAATGGAATATGAACACATAATGAAAAAAATCATATCATGGTTAGTCTAAGGCCAATCTTTGATCGGGATGAGCCCGTTCGAATAATAATTCCCCCTCATACTTAAGGTTCCGAGACCAAACATCCTTAATTACCATAAACAATGACATGGCATGAGCGCTGTGTTTCCTAATTTTTCCAAAATATTAGGTAGCAACTCTGGATCTGATACGCAATCTATTTTTGACAACATTTTTGCGATAAAATGATTTCTATAAAGTGTCAAAACTGGACTCTCATCTACGTTCACATTGCACTCGTGAGACTAGATAAAGAAATCGATGGTCCAAACTATTTAACACACACGGTAACCCCGGTCAGTGTTATAGCACGCTTTTTGAGTGTCATGTTCAACCCTCAATATTAGAGTAATGTCAAGCTCAGGGATGACTCTCATTGTGTGTTGAGCCTGAATGATTAGGATTGCTGCTCACATGAGTGTGAATGTTTCTGGATTTGGATTTACGAAGGATGCTAAATTGAATAAGGATGAAAGGGTGGTGGTGGCTGGCTCGAAATAACACATGACTCAGTTGATTATTAAGTTGGATCTGTCAGGTTGGGTTGCCCCTAACAATCCAAGTATACGAGGTTCTGGCACAACCATCGACCTTCAATATCTTCCTTAATTGAGACAAAGAATAAGAGAGCGATGTTGAGCGTATCAGACGAAGCTTATTTCTGAATAAATGTTATGTGTGACCCATGCGATGCATCGGGGGTTAGCCCTTTGGGGTGTATGGGGTCGTTAGATGCCATTTCAAATCAAAAAAAATATTTCCGATGTTATAGTTTCGAAAAATTAAGATGGGTTGGTTGCTTCTTTCATATCCCCTCCTCAAAGACAAGATAAGAGAAAGTTCTAGAATTACTTGATTGGTATGGCCAGAAAATGCAGCAGCTTGTTGTGTTATTGGTGATCTCAATCAGCTTAATTTGGGAAACAATAATGTAGGTAGCCTAAAAAATCATGCTCGACTTGGCTCGAAACACCCAAACTACGTGCATTTTAGGTGTAAAATAACGTTGTTTTGATACATCGAGCCACAAAAATTTGGTCACCAACATTTTCCTTTTGGAAAAGCAAGGTGTTTCAGAATGTATGTCTCACAGCTGAATGAATTCCAAGAAATGATATGAAATTAATCTCATGGATTTGGGGTTCAAGGAAAATGTTTACTTGGTCTAATAATCAAGGTGAAGGGCTAATGTCCGTGAGCATTTGGACTGAGCTTTGGCTATGGTTAAATGGAGGGATCTTTTTCCATTATGCTCAAGTTTCCATGAATTGTTTTGATCGGATCAGATATTGTCCTTTTGTGCTTAATTGTTGTTCCCCTAGTTCATGTTCCTAGAAGGTTCATGTATTGAGTATGTTGTGACCACAGTTCAGAGTGTGTGACCATAGTTCAACCTACATGGACAAGATCAAGCGGACTCTCATATGTTTCAGCTTGTTCAGAAGTGAAGAGAATCAGAGGAAGCTGGGATCTTAGAGTAACCAAAATTTGGAAACTAAAAAAGACAGATTGAGAAACTACGAGGCAAATTGCTCAAGATCAAATCAAGCCCACACTTCGAATAATGAGGATCGACAAAGCAACTCTTTCAAGAACTTAGGAAACGGTATGAAAAGGAGAGATGTATACATCAACAATCTAGGGTGGAGATGGCACAAGTTTGGAGATAAGAATTCGGTTTTCTTTCATGTATAATTAATCAACGGAGCCAACGGAATCAGATTTGCAATTGAAAAGGATGATGGAGCCTACTTCAGATTAGAAGTTAATTCTCACATGTTGCATATTTTACGAACCTTTTTTCTGGGTGATGTAGCTGATGGATAAAGCCCAAGGTGGTTGACAGAGTATTACAGATGATATTTCCCTTCTAGTTCGAGATGTGACGCGATGATGAGATTAAAATGGTGGTTTTCCATTGGGCTCTTTTGAAAACACCTGGACCGAATGATTTCCTGGTATTCTTGTCAAAGTGCAGCTTTGAAAAAAAAAGACGCAGTTCAGGCACTAGCTTGTGTAACTTTTTAGTC
>NW_021026664.1:219083-239488 GCF_004153795.1 Camellia sinensis
TGCGTGTGTGTGTGTTGGACCTCACTTACCTGTTAAGTTTGCTTTCTTTTCAGGCACGATATTGTATGTACGGTTCATTTGAGGCTGGTGGAACCAGACGAGCCGCACAGGTATTGTATTCTCCGCGTGAAACGCAACAAGAATTACATGATTCTCTTGCACCCACTCTGCATTGTAGTGTAGTTTGGTCTGTGCTAGCTTAAAACTGTTGCATTGTATGTGCTTCATTACAGCTTTCTTTGCATGATCATAAGTTATGCTCGGCTTCTTGCATTGTCAGTTGCATTTTGCCCCTGCCTCCGGGCGCATATCTTTGTTGTCTTGCATGTTTGTCTAAGTCTTCGGCCTTGTCAAAAATGAGTCGTCTCTGGGCTTTGACATTCACTCCCGTCATTCTTATGACTTTCGAGTTCTGTCAAAGAGGGCCAACTGTAGACACCCCATTTTTGACCGTCCTCAAGACTTGGACGTCACCATTGGAATACTCAGTGATCATCCATGTTTGTGTTCGTCTAGTGTTCCCGGAGGTCTCGGCAGCGCGCCTTGCCTCAGGATCTCTCGACTCGACTGTTCAGTGTTTGGTTTTGCACCAAACACTTGTGTTTGGTTTTGCACCAAACACTTGTGTTTTGCCTTGGAGGGGCAGGGAATGCCTTGTGAGGCATCCCCACACTTCACCAGCCGTGGCTTGAGGCCACTGGCTGTGTTTTGTTGCCATCGGCCAAATATTTGGTTGACCGGCACTATAGATGGTCGACCGGCCATCTATTTTGGTCAAATTGTATTTTTGGCTGGCCGACCACTGTTCATCTACTTTTGCAGATATTTTTATGCCAGCTGTGATAGCTGGCATACACTCTGCTCCCATCCATACACGTGTATGGAGGGATTTCCCTCTTGTCTAGCTTGCTTTTGAAGCTTTGCTAGAGGGATTGTCTATAAGAGGGGGCCTCTCATCCTTTCTCTAGGTTAGACAACATTTTCAGAGAGCTCTGGTTTTAGGGTTTGAGTTGTGTATCTATCCTATATCTATACCTCCCTCTCTTTTGTGTTTTGTGTGTGTTTTGTCTTACTTTTGTGCACAAACACCCACCATCACACCTTCTTTTGGTTGCTGAGGTACCAGAGGTCTGTTCTTGGTGTTCTTGAGTGATTTTGAGCTCAAAGAAGCTGCTGGACCATCATTTGTGAAGAGGGTCAACAAGGGTAACATTCTTGCTCTTTTTACCCCATTTTTGCATAGCTTTTTTGACTATCTTGCAACTGCTTTTAGACTTGGTGTATAACATATAAAAGTCTTTTTTTTCCTACTCTAAATAGTTGTTTAAGAGTGTTTTGAGCTTTGGGGTTGCTTGACCCCTCTTAAGCCTTGTTAGGCCCCATCTTTGTGCCATTTTGGTGAGCTCCGGGACCATTGTATTTGGGCCTCCTCACCACTAAAATCTTGAGAGATTTTAGTGGTGAGGATAGTGGCTTGAGGTCCTAAGAAGGAGAGGGCCACCCCCTCTCCTTGTTGTCCTTGAAAAGGGCCATTTTTGCCACATGAGTGAGCATCTAGTTTAGGTTCATGTTGACCATGCCTTAACTGATTTTTGTGCTTATATTGCCATGATATAGCGTTGTGTTAAGTTGGTTTAGACACACCTTGCATGCTTTGCATACATGTCTTGTAATGCCATGTTTTAGCCTTAACATGCTTTAGGTTTTTGACCCTTGTTCTAGCATGTTTTTGGCCAAGCTTTGTAAAGCTTTTGTGCTTGTTTCAGTATGCTAAAGTTCTATTTTTGGTTGTTTTGGTCGACCATGACATGCATTGCATAGCCTCTTTGCATTCTTGGCTTGTGAGCCTTAAGTGCATGAACCATGAGCATGCATTACTTGCATTATTTCAGTGGTTTGGAACCACTTACCATGTTATTTCAGTCCTTATAACATGCTTGCATACTTGCATTTGATACTCCTTTGTTGCTTTAAAAGGTTGTTGCCTCATGCTCCATGAATGTGCTTCTTTGTATGCTTGCATGTTTAAGCCACTTAGATGCCATCTAGGTGTTCCCTTAGCATTGTCTATTTTGACCCTTGTTCTAGCATGTTTTTGGCCAAGCTTTGTGAAGCTTTTGTGCTTGTTTCAGTATGCTAAAGTTCTATTTTTGGTTGTTTTGGTCGACCATGACATGCATTGCATAGCCTCTTTGCATTCTTGGCTTGTGAGCCTTAAGTGCATGAACCATGAGCATGCATTACTTGCATTATTTCAGTGGTTTAGAACCACTTATCATGCCATTTCAGCCCTCATGACATGCTTGCATGCTAGCCTTTGATGCTTTAAGAGGTTGAGTTGTATGCTCCATGTTTAAGTATTTGTGCATGCCTCCATGTCTAGATCATTTAGATGCCATCTAAGTGGTTTTTGGGGCTTGCCTTAACATGTTTTGGGACTGTTTTGATTCATTTTGATCATTTTCTTCATGTGTCATATGATCATGGCTTAAGCCCTTTGGCTTGTCTTGGATTTTAGGCCTTACTTGCATGCTTTGCTTGTGTTGTTTAGTCGGTTTGGCACCTCTTTTCCATGCAATTTCAGAGCTTAACATGCATGCCGTTTGTCCATGTTTACATCTTCTTAAGTGTGCTTGAGATTTGTTCCTATATACCTAAGTGATGGTCCATGTTTGCATGCATGCTTGTATGTGTATTTGGCCCCATTCCCTTAGCTATTGGCCACTGTTTTAGGCTTGTTTGAGGGTTGCTTAAATTAGTTTAAGTCCACCCCTTTAGCATGTTGTTGCATGCTTGGCTCATGACACGTTGTTGCATGTTGAAATGATGTTGCATTTGGCATGCATTTCCTTCTTTGTCTTGGTTGCTTAACATGCCATATGTTTTGCATGTTTGCATGTCGACATTGTACCTTGTATGCTCCTTTAGCTTGCATGCTTGTTATGTGTCTTGCATGCTTCCCATATGCTCATGTTGCATGCCTAGTTAACATACTTAGGTTGGCATTGCATTTGCATGCATCTTTTACCTCTTGATCAAGTCATGATAGAGGTAGAAGGCCCTTTGGTATGTTTATGTACATTGCATTCCATTTGAAATCAAAGTGCATACTTGGTTACTTGGGCCATCACGCATCGAAATGCGCGATTGGTGGTCCGAGAACCAAGGAACATACCCCTTTGAGTCACAAACATGATATGGGGTGTGTTGGTGCACACATTTGCTTGAAATGCATTGCCATGCCATGTTTTGCCCTCTGCTGCTGTCAAAACAGGTTCTGCAGGAAGTTTTGGCCGGTCAGCTACATACAGTGCCAATCGACCATTCATGGATGGCCGATAGCTCAACAAATGGCCGATGGCCATCCGGGCATGGCCGGTGACCATTCCACTTGGTCGGTGGTGCTCCACAGTGTCCACAGAGTGTCCCTTGGGATTTGTGCCATGATCAGAGGAGCAGAGCATGGAAAACAGAGGCATCTTGCGCATGGCAGTGGACTTCCGAGCGGAATTGAGCGCGCATGCATTGGACCTTCTTTCCAAGGCTACTTTTACTGTTTTCCTAGATTAGTTAATTTGCTTAACTAGTTTCATTTGTCTGTAATATTTAATTAGCTTGTAGGTTAATTAAATGTATTATTCTTTTGGTCCCTCCGAGTGAGGGCGAATTTGTAATAAGTGTGGGTGCGTGTGTGCATGTTTTCTAACCCCCACTTCTTTCTCCCTTTTACTTACCTGCTTTGATGGTTAGTATTAGGGCATATTTAATTTAGCATACATCATGCTATGCATGCATGCATCATTCATCAGTATTGCATGCACCGGGCTCGGCGCATCATGCTAACTGCATAAGTATTTCAAATCTAACTTGAATACGTGCTTCAAATGGTTGCATTCCACATGCCATCCTAGGATTAGCCGAGCCTATCCTGATTGCATTCTGTATGCGTTGTATTAGCCACTTTAACAATCTCGCACTGAAGCTGTGCATGTTAACACTGACGGCTGCTTACCGTGCGGCTATATGCTTCATATGATATACTCTGCCTGAAATTGCTGTGGTGAAGGTTAGGTACTTAAATTGGAACAATGCATTGAATGCAAGTTTTAAGCCCACTTTGGAGAGTGGCAAAATTAATTTTTTTAATGCCCGCTTGAGCGGTGCCAAATTCATGTCTTAGCCTACTTGCGGGTAGCACATCAAACCATTTTCAAAATAAACAAAACATGACATGTTTGTTCCAATTTAGGGACTTAGTCTATACTTGTTTGCTGTGCGCATCACGTAATAAATCTAGAATAATAACGAATAAGAATGCATAATGTTTTCAAGACTTATCTTTCTTTTTAGCAAAGAGGGCCGGTGCTCCCCACGGTGAAACACTAGGGCGAACAAAACCCTTTTTTCAAAAATAGATATCATGGTTAGTAGAGGCCGATCTTCGGATCGGGCGAGAGGGGGTGCTCATAGCTGACCTTCCCCAATCGTACCCAAGTTCCCGAGCTGAGGCAACTTTGGTGATGACGGACACGTGGCCTTAGGCAGCGAGTCAGGGTTTCCTAAATTCCTCCATAAAAAATATTTAGGTGGCGACTCTGTATCTGGCAAAGCAGTCCATGTTTGACACTTTTTTCTAAAAATCTGTTTTCCAAAACGATTTGCCGGATTTGGACTCTTTGGTGATTTATCAATCTCACATTGCACATTGTGAGATCAGATTAAGAACCGACACAAATCGAGTCCGAACTGTAGTATGAGGCCCAAGGGCGCGTCTACAGTTTCTGGCGACTCTGCTGGGGAGTTTAGAGAGCTTGACTCGAACTCGTGATATCTTGTTTTGGCTACACTTATGTGTTTCAAAGCATACCATAAGGCTGACCAGTTATGGGCTCTGCTAGTATGGGAACACAAACCCCGGTTTTACCGGGGCACCCTTTTCGACCATTCGACCTAGTGCATATTCGGAATCCATAGTGACCATTACAAGCTAGGACAGGTTGCTTATCCGATTATAGGTTGTTTGAAACCGTTGCGTGCGTAGTGAAACCCTAGCTCCTGACAAAATAGGATAGGGAAACCCTACCCCAACATAGGGGTGTTTTGGCTCTCTTTTACTTGCTATGTGCTTTTAGAGTGTATCTCTACAGGAACGCACATATCAATTTGCAAGTTTGAGTGTCAGGCCTGAGGGCGCGTCTACACCCGTCAACCTTGCCTGGGTCTACCCTAGACCTGCCAAGGGGCGTTGCCCTCTGGACCTTTGCGAGTTGACTGGGCAGTTCGATCCTCGACATAGTCAGCAAAGTGGCAAATATGAAATAATTAACTTCTGAAACTTCTCTTCAAGGTACAATACGGGTTGGATTCACGTCTAAAAACTCATAGCCTCACTGAAATAAAAGTTGAACAAAATTACAATTGAAAGGAGTTTTGTCAAACGGAATTGCCAAGAACAAAAACCTAACTTTTGGGGCAGTGGCTTTATGGAACAGTGATCAGTAGTAGAGTACAGTTATTCTGCTACGTTTGTGTCTGTTCCGTTTGGGTTGAAATGCTACTTGTTTTCCCTTTCAGTTCAGAGATTTGGGTTCAGAGATTGGGTGTTCTCCTTAGCTGAGGCAAGGCAGATATCGGATCCGGCAATCGCCAGTTGCGTCATCTCTGTTCAGTTCAGTAAACTTATGACGACCCAAAGTTCAGAAGAAATTTTGGTTATGACAGCCGCACTAGACCAAGGAATCCCCCTGCAAAGTGAGGCTAATGTTGATGTACCGCATCCACCCAGGTCGCTTGCTGCGCGCCCGATCTGGGAGCCCCAGTTATTTCAGGCTCGTGAGCCCACCACGTTCGAGTTAATAGGAATGATTGGTGACCTTCAGAGGTCTGTGGCTGATCTCGCCTACGGAATGTCGGCTTCGCCACCAGCCACATCATATGCTGGGAATTTTGTACCACAGGAGCCCCCACTACTGGGGCAGATTGTGATCGAGCTCAACACACCAAAGGTTGCCTCCAGCTACAGCAATGACATGTTAACAACAACGGGGTTTCGCTCTGATATAGCAACCCAAACCCTCGATCAAGCTAAGGCCAGGGGTAAGAACAAAGTGGGAACAGATGCTGATCCCGTTGAGCAACTGCTGTGGGCAGTCGAGGCTTTGAAAGCCGAGGGAATGAATAAGCAGCAGGTATTCGCAGTTGTGGCCAAGACTGTGGATGATGCTTTCCCCACTCCAACCGAGAAAAGTTCCCGCCAAGCGAAAAATCGGGATAGACCCCATCGTACCAGAACAGTTCTAGCCAATCCCAACCCTGCACCGGGAAGGGATCAGAAAGCCAAGGCAGTGCCTGCCGACCCTTTCGCTAGAGTGTCTAGCAAGAATCTACAGACTTCGAAGTATTTGCCCCAAGGGCGCAGACTCTTTCACGCTCTCTACATTCCTCTATCTAAGGCACTTCAAATCCTGGCTGAAAAGGGTCATCTTAAACCCCTCGAGCCTACACCTCTCCTTAGTCATCTTCCAGCAGGCCACGATGCTACTCAGTACTGCGCGTACCACCAGTAAACTGGCCATCCCACCGACAACTGCTTCCATCTTCGTCATGAAGTACAAGACTTGATCGACAATAAGGTCGTCCTCCCACCTACCTCAGCAAAGTCTGTTACCACTGAGCTGTTGGAGTTCGAGGATACTGCAAGTATGTGATCAGGGGTTGGACCACCTATGGGCGGCGCTCGATGTATTTTAGATGTGGCATTTGGCACGCATTGTTTTGAGCATTTGCGAATGTAGTTTTGTAATTTCTGGCTTGGGTTTTGAGTTAGTTCTTTGTTTTGTCTTGAGTCTGTCTCTTTTGTCTCGAGTCAGTCTTTTTGCTTAAGGGTCTGTCTTGTTGTATCGAGTCAGTCCCATTGTATGGAAGTTAGGTGATTCCGGGGTTGTTGCCTCGAACACCGTTTTGTTTTGTAAATTATTTTTTTGCTTTCTTTTTGAGTTTATCTCTGCTATGGAGCCAGTTGCAACCAGGAAAGTTTGAATAAAACAGTTGCGGCTATCATGTTTCCGTGTTTACTGCTACTTTGAGCCAGTTGTGCTGGAAGATTTGAATGAAACAGCGGAACATCTCACTTACTCTTCTGCATCCCAAACTCATTGTATTGACCTAAGTTTTTCAAAACTTTTTGAACACTGCGGTGAAAACAAAGAGGGAGGAATCCCTCGGGTTTTGCAAAATTTGATCAAATTGAGAGAAAGAGAGGCATGCTAAGCCCTTAATGATCGAGATCATGTTTGTTAACGTGAGTACTGAGAAGGACTCTGGCTTGATCCAGATGGGTTCCACACTATCTTCGGCGCGAGCGATTCGTTGCTTTCTTAAAAACTTTCAAAAACAAAATGTTTTGCGCAGTCCTGCGAAGACTTGTGTGGAATCGCCCTTGAGATTGCGCAGCCTAGGATCGCTCTCAACCTCGAGACTTGAGCCCTTGCTTTCAAACCTTGGACCTTGGGTTCAGGCTGTGCAACAATCAACCGTGATGTAAGGCCTGTGTAGCTAGTTTTGAAGTAGCCCTCGAACAAGAGGCACCAAATTCAGATCAAGAAGATCATACCTCATCAGAAGAAGCTTGCAAAGCTAAATCAGAAGCACCCCTCGAACTAGGGGCAAAAATGTCTGATGTGCTCGAAGAACTGAAGGTGGATTCTTCTGTAAATCAGCACAACAACCACTCTCCTGGATACAGATGGTTTCAAAACCCTAAAACCATTTGGCATGGACTTGTTACACTTTTACCCTTTGAGAGGCTTGCTGGGCCAGAAACCCGGAAGGGCGACCAAGGCAAAAGTTAGAGCAAGAGAAAAAGAAAAAAAAAAGAAGGAAAAAGAAAAAAGAAAAAATGCAAAAAAAAAAAAAAGAGAAGAGAAAAAGGAATAAAAAGATACAAAAAATTAAAAAGAAAAGAAGAACAAAGCTCGCAAGGTTGAAAACCCAGAAAAGGCGGCCTTGGCAAAAGTTAGAGCGTAAAAGGAGAGGTTAATACCCGAGTGTACCTTAACCTGAACTACGTGAGGCTTGATTCCCATGTTTGGGATACGTAGGCAACTTCATCCTGAAGTCTAGCCCCCAACGCTTTCAAAGCGACCATGTCCATATATTGGTTTTGACGATCTTCGTCTTCTCTGTATCCGAGAGTTCGTTTGCAATCATCACTAATGAGGACTGTTTACAACATGCTGCGGCGCTATCCAGACAAGGGGCAACTTTCCATTGCCATGAGTCGCCATTCAAACCGGGGGCAACTTTCCGTTGCCATGCAGTGCCATCCAAACAAGTGGCAATTTTCCATTACCTCCGATCCGAGCTTGTACATCTCGAGAGTGAGTTTTGCGCTCGTTGAGCAGTGACCGTTTTCAAAAAATAGTTTTTGAAATTTTTTACCGAGGTTGACTATTTTCTCAAAAACTATTTCATTTTCCAAAACTGGACCATGTCTTGGACCTAAAACAGGAAAATTTTCAGTGCTCTTAACCTGACTTGCATGATTTCAAATCAGAAAATCGAACAAGTATGTTAATCTAACCCTCATATTGGTCAAGATTGTTTTAGTTGAAAACCAAAACAAAAAATGGTCAAAATGATGAAATAGGGGCACAGTTGAGTCAGTTGTTCTGCCCTTCCCCCGTCGTCAACATACTTGCCAGAAGGGCACTTTACCTGCCAGAAAAGGGCATAACTGGAGCTGCCTGCAAAGGGCTGAAGGCTCTCAACATCCTCCAAGCAACGAGGTATTAAACCAAGTGCGAAGCATGAAACGGGGTGGATCAAGATACTCCACTCCTTCATCCGGAATATTGACTAGACATCACCGGAGGAAATAGCCGCGAGCTAACAGTGTTGGGCATAAACCCATGACCTTCAATTTATCTATCAGCCATCCAGGGGAGGGATATAAAATGAGAGATTAAAGAATAGAGAGATGTAAGTTGAGAGAAAAGTGAGCAAAAGGGTTTTTAGAGAAAAACTGAGCCTGAGGGCCGAGTGATGTGAGAATCACAAATAAGAAAGGGTGGGAGTAATACCCGAAGAAACTGGCTCCTTGTGATATGAGGTCTCTCGTCTTTATAACGCGTCTGTGTATCGTGTCTTTTGTTTTGTCTACCTCAACTCTTGTTTTGAGTCAGTTCCGAGCGTGTCTCGATGTGTTTGGGGTTGTTTACCTTTTTGTTTTCCGTTGTTAAGTCTTTTTCTTTTTTTGGCTGTGTTCAGTCGTAGGCTCAACACCCGGTTGAAAACCCTTTTCTCAAATCGGTTTGTGCTCAGGGTGTTGTGCCACTCTCCACATTTGTGCAAAGCAAGATTGGTTCCTTAAAAAAACTACAGGGTCCACCCCCGATAAGTGTGAACAGAAAAACTCAGACCTATCTGAAGCTTTTGGGTTCCGGATTGCGAAGCGAGAAATTTTGGAGCATCTGAGTGTGCTTCAACTTCTACAAGTTCAGAATGAACCGTGTATTCAGAATGAGCAGTGTTCAGAATTAGTTATGAGCTGTATGAGCTATTTGCAGATTTGAACCAAGCGCTGTGTTATGGGCTGTATGTTCAGAATGAGCAGTTTTGTTGTTTGAGTTGTTTTGCTGTTGGCCAGTTCATTACCTGATTACTACAATACAAGTGTTTGATTTTCAGACAGGAGATCAATCTCATTTACATTGAGGTGTAATATGATGCAATGTAATACGAAGTATGAAATGTATCAATATAACACTTTTTTTTTTTTTCAAAAAAAAAGTTTGTTTCATTCCATCATCTTTTCAAGTACAAAGTTTTGGAGAAAACAAAAACCTGCCTGCGGCAGTACAAGGTACTCAAGCTACCAATAAAAAGTAAAGCAAAACAAAAAGAAGAAAAGCAGCAAAAATCTGGATCAATGGGGGTGTTTGGTGGGACTTTTTTGAGCCAACTTATGGCTTCTGGCTTTTAAAAAGTTATTTTGGACTGTTTGGTTAAACTTATTTCAAACAGCTTCTGATTCTAACAACTTATTTTAAGTCAAAAAAACTGATTCTGAGAAGCTGCTCACCCCTTGCTTCTGATTATCAGCTTCTGCTATGGACATGTTAATTCACGGTTATACTCTTAGATTTTTTTATTTTTCATTTTTTTAAAAATATAAAAAGACCCAAATGGACCATAAAATATTATTATTTTTTTTTTATGAAAAATGTAGACAAATAGTGAATAATAAAAAATAAAAATTAATTGAAAAAGCTACTTCACAGCTTATTTAACAAACACTACACAACAACTTAAATCTATAATCCAACAGGTATACCAAACAGATTAACAGCTTCTGATTAAAGTTATAATCTATAATCTGTTAAGCTATAATCTATAATCTGTTTTAACAGCTACACCAAACAGCACCAATGTCAACTGGCCTCAAGCCTGAGGGTCTGTCCTCATCCTCTTCCTGGACGAAGGTCCAGGAGCATCGTCATCAGCACCGTCGTCTGAGCCTGAGCCTGAGTCGTCTCCAGCCTCCTCCTCAGATGACTCTGCCTCTGCCTCTGCCTCGGACTCATCATCATCATCATATGGGATCGGTGCCCGAGAGCTACTCCTGGCATGAGTGCGCCCCGCTTTGGTGTGGGGGTATACTCTGCCATCTCGCCCTCAAGCAGGGATAGAAGGCCTAGCTGGAGCACCTCCTGCAGTGAGGAATCTGGAATGGGGCCTGAGAAGCACAAATGGCAAACGCATCAGTATGCTACGCAAAGTAGAATAGGGATATCAGTACAGAATGCAGTGTATGAGTACAGTGTACGAATGCTGTGAGCAGTGCGTCAGTGTAGAATACAGCGCTTGAGTACAGAGTATGAATGCTGTGAGCAGTGTGTCAGTGCAAAAATGCAGTGATTGAGTACAGTGTATGAATGCCGTGACTGATGCTATGAACAGTCTGTGGGCTACAGTGTATCAAATACTGTGAGGGGCGTGTATCGGTTGTTGTGTTGACAATGCGGTGCATCAGATTATGTGAAACAATTTATGTATGGTTTGAGACTGCGGTTGAAGAACATACCGGAATGCCGTAGATGGCTAGCAGGTCGAGGCTCTGCTGGAACATCCCCATCACGGAGGTGGTCAACTCCAGGGACTAGCGAGTGTACTCAGAGGAAGCCTGCAAAAGTGTTAGAAACATCAGTATTCTGCAGAATATCAGATGAAATCAAATGAAATGACTATGCAAGGTACAAAATGCGAAGGTACATATCGGGGGTAAGTCGTAGAACCCAACTAACTCGTGATCGGCCGGAGGGGGAGTGATGGGGATCTGGTAAGTCTCCCCACCCTGCCTTCGGCATGTCATCGTCGTGGGCAGTGCTGGCCAACTAGCCCCCCGTCCTCTCTGAGCCCCACTCCTGCCACGGACCTGAGCTGTCCTCGATGTCCCTGCCCCTGCTCCTGCCCTAGCTGCCGGCACCGCGGGCCTCTCTCTTTTAGCTCGATGACCACTGCTCAAAGGCCGCATGATGTAGGTCCGGACGTACTCTATGTAGTCGCCCTCGCCCCTGAAGCCCTTAGCCTCCCAGCCGATCGTATAATCAGCCATCTGCTCGGGAGTGAACCTCTTTGTCTTCCTCATGTGGGTAAGAGGCGGACTTGGATCTATCTGCTCTGGTAGACCCAGGGTTTGGCGCAGGAAGTGCTCACCTAAGTGCCAAGCCTGACAGACCGATCCCTCCAGCAAAATCTTGAACCGGGCGGTCTCCTCGGCACCGGCAAACCGCTCCCGAATCGCAGCTGGCAACGGAGCCCAAGGCTGTCAGGTGATCTGAAAATGATATGCAGTCAGTTATCTACTGTTATTGAAAATACAGTGCAAAGCGAAGCTTGAAATAAACTCTAAGGATTAAACAATACCTCTGCGGGGGTAATGGTGTCGAAGTAGCGGCGGAAGAATATGAACGTCTCCCGGGGTCTCCGCACGTATCTCACATCGAAGCGTCGGGAAAATAGAACGCTGAGGGGAGTCTCTACGTCAGGCACTGGCGCAAGCCTCGGGAAGTAGGCGTAGACCCACAACTGCAGGACAAATATCAGTACGCTTATCAGATAAAGCAGAATGCAGAATAAAGCAGAAATGGCAGAATCGTGTGTTGTGCAGTGTATTGTGTAGAGTGTATAGTGTATGCAGTGTACAGTCAGTGTAAAGCAGAGTATATGTGTGCCGTGTGTGCAGTATACAGTCAGCGTGCAGCAGACCGCAGTGTGCGCAGTGTACAGAGTACAGAAAATGTAAAGCAGAAAATGTAAAGTAGAAAAGAAAATGTACCTCCCAAGCTCGCCAGTAGCCCCCGAGCAACTGCCCGCTGCACCGGGAGGATGAGCTCATGTATCCGTATAGAGTGGCCAAGGCAGCGCCATCCCAATCATAGCGCAAGATCCTGCTGACGTCCACTAAAGCACTGAGCAGACAGAGGGGCACGATGTTTGCTCGGTGGGCGAAAATGGTCGTCCCCAGTAAGAACATGAGGAAGCCGCGCGCGTATTGCTCCACCTCCTCTTGGGTCATCGGCACCTCCTCAGCTGGAGCCGGCTGAATCCGGAAATGGTCCTCGAACCATGAATGTCTGACGAATCCTGCCCGAGCAAGAGGTGGCTGAGTGTCGAGCAAGTATACCTGAGGGGCCTCTCACTCATCCATGTCGGTGTCGAAGGGGATCGGATCACCCCCTACCCCGATGCCTGTGAGCATCGAGAAGTCATAGGAAGTCATCGTCATGTCGCCCGTAGGGAGAAGTGGAAGGAATCGGTGGTATCCCACCACCTCTCCACTAGAGCGGCAAGGAGAGGCCTGCTCGCGGTAAGTCGGGAAAGTCCTCTGCAAAAGGCGTCGAAGCCGGCCTGGTCTACAATATGACGGACTGCATCTGGCACCATATACCATCCTCGGGCGGCGACATTCCCATACCCCCGGCAGGTATGGGAATCCCCCTGTATTCAAAAACAACAGTTGCGTAGCAATATTCAAAATACAGTTTTGAAGGACATTCAGGATTGATATAGCGTGTGTGCACGTGTTCAGATTCAAATAGACATCGGGTGCCGGTGTGCTCGTAGTGAACTACAGCATATGATATGTCAGTGTGTTTGAGTGGTTCAGAACAGATATAGCGTGTGTGCACGTGCTCAGATTCAAACAGACATCGGGTGCTGGTCTGCTCGCAGTAAACTACAGTGTGTGATGTGTCAGGTTGTTTGAGTGGTTCAGGGCAAGTGCAGTGTGTGTGCGCGTGTTCCAATTCAAACAGATATCAGTGCAAGTGTGTTCACAGTCAACTACAGTATATGGTATACCGGTGTATCCGGGTCAAACAGTTAAAGGCAGGATCGACTATGGCAGTTAGGGATTCTACTTTGCAGAAAATGAAACGGGAAAGAATATACCTCGGAAGCGCTGTGTGAAAAGTGTGTCTCGGGCTCACGCAGAAGCAGCTCTGCTAGCACCCTCCTATCAAAGCTCCTGAACTGGCAAAGACCGTCAAGAGGCAGCTCGTGAATAGCCGGCCTGTAGGTCGCCGGATCGAATGGACGGACGCTGAGAGGCAAGAGCTCGGCCTCTGGGTCCATATCTATCTCCGGGGGAGCCCCGCCGCCTAGAATATCGTCTTCCATCTCGAAGAGAGTGTGAAAATGGCCAAGAAGGTGGAAACCGAGTGAGAATACGAAAGGTCAGCGGAAAGTCAACCCCGAGAGGGCAGAAAAGGGCTAGAAAGGCCGGAATGTGGAAAAGGTACAGAGATCGAGAGGAACTCGAGGGAAACAAGCCCCGAGTGGCGGAAATCGAAAAGGAGGCACCGAAACGAAGATTCGTTCGGTTCAAAACGTTCGAAACGCGAAGGTATTCGCGAATCGGACGACGAAATGAGCGCTAAAACCGAGGAAAATGGGGAAATAAAAGAAGAAAAATGACCTAGAGGGAGGGGAAAAGAGATTTCGAACAAGAGAAAGTGAAAAAAATAGGGCCAGAGGCCCTATTTTATAAGACCCGTGGCCAAAGGACCAAACTGCACCGATTCAGGCATGTTTGGTCGGTCGGTCACACTGTTGGCCGGTCGGCCAAATATTTGGCCGATGGAACCTTTTGATGGCCAATGGACAGCCGGTGACCTCCTCCAATGGCCGGTGAGCCTCCTACACCTTTGTTTGGGTCAGATGTGTGGTTTGGGGCCTTCATTGCTCAAGACAGTGCAAGAAAGTGCACTTCCGAAGCTCAACCGGTCTCCGTTTTGACCTCAGACCGTGTCTTCTGTGTGTAGCACTCGAAAACGTGCGCGGCGTATCCTTTTTATACCCTTTTGTCTCCTGAGAGATTCGAAAGTCGTCCCACGTGCATACGTTACAACGCTTTGTCGTAAACGCGTGTTCAGTTACACGTCATTTCACTCGCATTGTCATGCACACGCCGACTTGCATTGTTATGCACCTACAGCGGTCTGGCGAGACCTTAAATACGCTCGGCTTGGCGTTCGTCATGCCCGAACGACTCCTGGCAAATTTTATCTTAAGTTGCATTGTCATGCATCTCAAGCGACGCGCATTGTCGCGCATTCGAGTTAACATGCATTGTCATGCATTTCAAAAGACGCGCGGTGTCACGCATTCGCATCAACATGCATCATTTGCATTACCATGCATTTCAAAATGAAAACAAAAAAAAAACAAAAAAAAACACATGCATCATCTGCATTGTCATGTATTGTCGAAACAACAAACAAAAAAACAAAACACGCATCATCATGTGCTTTGCATTTGTCTTTCAAAAAAACAAAAACAACAAAAAAAATATGCATTGTCATGCATTTTCCCATTCATTAGCATTGTCATGCATTCCAAAAAAAAAAAAAAACAAACAAAAAATGCATTACCATGTATTATTATGCACTTTTCATGCATTTCGAAAAAAAAAAAAATCAAAACAAAACAAAAACAAACATGCATATGTCATGCATTTCACTGTAAGTAATGTATATGTCATGCATTTCACTGTAAATAGCGCATATGTCATGCATCTTTCTGTAAATATTGCATTTACGTCCATCCAGTGCATATTGTATATGTTGCATTGTAGCTTGCATGCATCCACTGCATCACATCCATCTATGGCTTGCTCCTTTCCATGTTAAGCTTGGTCTGGTATATGCCCATACTTTTCGCGTTGAAGCACAGTTCTGCATGTGTACGCGCCTATTCCACTGCTGATATTGTGGTTTGAGGGTTGTGGCACCGTTTCTGTGTTAGATGCGGTTTGTTTGTGTATATGTCATTCCTAGGCGAGATTTGGTTTGGCCCGCGTGCCTTATCCATTGTATCTTACCCATCCATTGCATATTGTATATATTGCATTGTAGCTTACATGCATCCACTGCATCACATCCATCTATGGCTTGCGCCTTTCCATGTTGAGCTTGGTCTGGTATATGCCCATACTTTTCGCGTTGAAGTATAGTTCTGCATTTGTACGCGCCTATTCCACTACTAGTATTGTGGTTTGAGGGTTGCGGCACCTTTTCTGTGTTAGACATGGTTTGTATGTGTCCATGCCTTTCCTAGACAAGATACGGCTTGGCCGTAGGCCTTATCCATTGTATATATTACATTGTAGTGTAATTTGTTGCGTCCAGCATTTAGGATCACGGTCTTTTCTCAGCGGCTCATTTCCCCACTTATGTCATTCCACCCAATTACTTGTTCTTGTGTCCGTCTACATTACTCATAGTTCTGCATGTGTAAGTGCCCATTCCACTATTGGTATTGTGGTTTGAGGGTTGCGGCACCTTTTCTATGGTACACGGACTTTACATCTCCATCATTCTTATGACATTTGTGTGGTCTTGAACTGTTCATGAATTGATCATGATTCAAGTGCATATCATTTGCATTGTTTTTACATTGTTTTGTAATTTTGCATATCATTTGCATATCATTTACATTGTTTTTATATTGTTTTGTAATTTTGCATATCATTTGCATATCATCGCACTGTTTGTGCACTTCTCGGTCTAAGGAGACCTTAAATCTTGCATCCTCGATCGCACTGTTTTGTGCACCTTGCTCGCATTTCGCATGCATTTCAATCGCGCTATTTTGTGCATCGCGCTATCTTGCACACCTCATTCGCACTTGTTAGTGCATTGTGTTATCATGCAGCTTTTGATTGCATTGTTATGCATATTGCTAACAATATTGTACCTGTTAAGTTTCTGTCTTTTATAGGCACGATATTGTATGTACGGTTCATTTGAAGCTGGAGCAACCAAACGAACCGGACAGGTATTGTATTCTTCGCGTGAAACGTAGCGAGAATTACATAATTCTCTTATATCCTTTATGCATTGTAATGTAGTTGGATTTGTGTTTGATTGCTTAAAACTGTTGCATGTTATGCTTCGTTACAGCTATTCTTTGCATGATCAAAAGTTATGTTCGACTTCTTGCATTATCAGTTGCATTTTGCCCCTGCTTTCGGGCGCATATCTTTGTTTGTCTTGCATGCTTTGTCTAAGTCTTCGGCCTTGTCAAAAATGGGTCGTCTCTGGGCTTTGACATTCACTCCCGTTATTCTTATGACTTTCGAGTTCTGTCAAAGAGGGGCAACTGTAGACACCCCATTTTTGACCGTCCTCAAGACTTAGACGTCACCGTTTGAACACTCGGTGATCATCCATGTTTGTGTTCGTCTTGAGTTCCCGGAGGTCTCGGCCACGCGCCTTGCCTCAGGATCTCTCGACTCGATTATTTTGTGTTTGGTTTTGCACCAAACACTTGTGTTTTGCCTTGGAGGGGCAGGGAATGGCTTGTGGGCCATCCCCACACATCACCAACCATGGCTTGAGGTCACCGGTCAGTGTTTTGTTGCCATCGGCCAGATGTTTGGCCAGTCGGCACTCTGGATGGTTGGTCGGCCATTTATTTTGTCAAAATAACATTTTTGGCTGGCCGATCACTGTGCATCTGCTTTTGCAGATATTTTTATGCCAGCTGTGCTAGCTGGCATGCACCTTTGCCCCCCTCCATACACGTGTATGGAGGGATTTCACTCTTGCCAAGCTTGTTTTGTAAGCTTTGCAAGAGTGATCTTTTATAAAGAGGAGGCCTCTCCTCCCTCCTCTAGGGTTACAAAAATTCCAGAGAGAGCTCTGAGATTAGGGTTTGCATAAGTGTGTGCATTCTATCTCTATATCTCCCCCTCTTTTGTGTTTAAGGTGTTTTGTGCTTAGTTTTGTACACAAACACCTAGAGTTACACTTTCCTTTAGCTACTGAGGTGCTAAGGAGTGATTTTCAGACCTTTTGAACTGGTTTTGATCCAAGAAGAGGTCTGGTCTTGTAATCTTGGAAGTGTTCTTCAAGGGTGAGTGTTCTTGCCCTTTATTCTGCATTTTTGCATAGTCTTTTTGCCTACCTTGCTTACTGTTTTAAGCTTAGTGTATAACATATAAAAGTCTTGTTTTTACTTGCTTAAAATAGTTGTTTAAGGGTGTTTTGTTGTTTGGGGTTGTTTGACCCCTCTTAGGCCTTGTTTGGCCCCCATTTTGTGCATTTTTGGTGAGCTCCGGGACCACCTTGTTTGGGCTTCCTCACCACTGAAATCTTGAGGGATTTCAGTGGTGAGGATGGTGGTTTAAGGTCCCAAGAAGGAGAGGGCCACCCTCTCTCCTTGTTGTCTTCAATATATGACATTTAAGCCTTATGTGTGAGCACCATTTTTTAAGACCATGTTGGCCATGTTTCAGTAGGTATTTGGTAGTATTTTGCCATGTTTTATCTCTGTTTTTACTTGGTTTAGATACACCTTGCTTGCTTTGCATATATGTCTTGTAATGCCATGAATTGCCTTAACATGTGCCTAGCATTTAGACTACCATGCTCACTTGTTTTGGCTTAGCTTTGTGAAGCTTTTGTGCATGTTTTGATGTGCCTAAGGTCTGTTTTTGGTTGTTTTGGTTGACCATGGCATGCTTTGTATAGTCACCTTGCATTTTGGCTTGTTCGCCTTGGGTGTGTGAGTGTTGAGCGTACATTGCTTAGCTTGTTTCAGTGGTTTAGCACCACTTATAGCATCATTTCAGTCCTCATGGTATGCTTGTATGCTTGCATTTGATGCCCCTTTGATACTTTATAAGGTTGTCATCTTATGCTCCATGTTTGGCCCCTTTTGTATGCTTCTATGTTTAGGCCATTTAGATGCCATCTAGGTGTGCCTTTACCCTTGTTTTGGTCTGTCTTGGGATGGTTTTGAGTCCCTATGGCCCTTTGAGGCTTGGTTGGCATGGCCATGGTTTAAGCCCCTTGGCTTGCCTTGAGTTTTGGACATTGTTGCATACCATGCTTGTCTTGTTTAGTTGGTTTGGCACCTTTTATAACATGATTTCAGAGCTTAGTATGCATACCATATGCCCATATTTAGCCTCTTTTAAGTGTGCTTAGAAGTTGCTTCTTTAAGCCTAAGTAATGGACCATGTTTGCATGCATGTTTGTATGTGCTTTGGCCCTCATATCCTTGGCATTTGACCACTGTTTTGGGCCTAGTTGAGGGCTGCCCAAATTGGTCTAAGTCCACCCTTTTATGTGTTGGTGCATGCTTGCCTTGTATGTTGTCACACACTTGGCCCCCTTTGGTATGTTGTTGCATGCTTAGGTGGTAGTGCATTTGACATGCATTTCTTGCTAAGTTGTCTAACATGTTCTACACCTTGCATGTGTGCATGTTGACATCACACTTTGCATGCTTGTTAGTTGCATCCTTGCATGTTCATTTGCATGCTTATGTTGCATACTGGCTCATGTGCCTAGGTTGCATTGCATTAGCATGCATGCTTTGCCTCTTGAATTGAGTATGATAGAGGTTGAGTTCAATGTTTGTTTATGTGCATTTCATTCTACATTGAAAATGCACAACTTGGTTCCTTGGGCCATCACGCATTGAAATGCGCGATTGGTGGTCCGAGAATCGAGTACCATGCTCCTTTAAGTCATAAACATGATAAGGAGTGTGGTTGGTACAAACATTGCTTGAAATGCATTGCCATGCCATGTTTTGCCCTCTGCTGCTGTCAAAATAGGTTTCTGCAGGAAGCTTTGGCCGGTCGACTACACCAAGTGCCGATCGACCATTTACGGATGGCCGATAGCTCCATAGATGGTCGATGACCACCCTTCCATGGTCGGTGATCATTCCCCTTGGCCGGTGGTGTTCCACAATGTCTAGAGAGTTCTCCTTGGGAATTGTGACACTTTTAGAGGAGCAGAGCAGGGAAAATAGAGGCAACTTGTGCATGGTGGTGGATTTTCGAGCGGAACCGAGCGCGCATGCATTGGACCCTCTTCCCGAGGCTGATTTTTACTGCTTAATTAGCTTAGTTAATTTGCTTAACTAGTTAATTGTCTGTAATATTTAATTAGCTTGTAGGTTAATTAATTTGTATATTCTTTTGGTCTCTCCGAGCGAGGGCGAATTT
This sequence comes from Camellia sinensis, assembly GCF_004153795.1. Lineage (NCBI taxonomy): Eukaryota > Viridiplantae > Streptophyta > Magnoliopsida > Ericales > Theaceae > Camellia > Camellia sinensis. The sequence continues at coordinate 238,609 of NW_021026664.1, forward strand.
GTAATAAGTGTGGGTGCGTGTGTGCATGTCTTCCAATCCCCACTTCTTTCTCCCTTTTACTTACCTGCTTTTAATGGTTAGTATTAGGGCACGTTTAATTCAGCATACCTTATGCTATGCATGCGTGCATCATTCATCAGTCTTGCATGCACCGGGCTCGGCGCATCATGCTACCTGCATAGTATTTTGAATTCCAAACTTGAATACGTGCATCAAATTGTTGCATTTCCCATGTCATCCTTAGATTAGCCGAGCCTATTCTAATGACATTTTGTATGCGATGCATTAGCCATTTTTAACATGAACTAGGATCTTGCATGATTACTGACTAGTTCATTATTTTGGCGCGGAGTACGATGTAAGTATTTATGCTTTAGCATCTCGCATGAGTGTGAATGTTAACATGACGGCATGCTTACCGTGCGGCTATATGCTCATATGATATATCTGCCTGAATGCCTGTGGGTGAAGGTTAGGTTACTTAAATTGGAACAATGCATTGAATGCAAGTTTTAAGCCCACTTGAGAGTGGCAAAATTATATTTTTTAAGCCCGCTTGAGGGTGGCAAAATTCATGTCTTAGCCTACTTGCGGGTAGCACCATCAAACCATTTTCAAATAAACAAACATGACATGTTTCGTTCCAATTTAGGCGACTTAGTCTATACTTGTTTGCTGTGCGCATCACGTAATAAATCTAGACTAATAACCGGAATAAGAATGCATAATGTTTTCAAGACTTGATATCATGGTTAGTAGAGATCGATCTTCGGATCAGGCGAGAGGGGGTGCTCATAGCTGACCTTCCCCAATCGTACCCAAGTTCCCGAGCTGAGGCAACTTTGGTGATGACGGACACGTGGCCTTAGGCAGCGAGTCA
>NW_021026664.1:243901-259892 GCF_004153795.1 Camellia sinensis
CCAGTTTGTTATGTGCTTGACCCCAGTTTCATTTTTGTTGCCTCACGCCGCGCCGGGATGGTAGCCTCCGTTAACTTCACCCTGCAGGGCGTTTCTTGCCACCACGTCGCCGTCATCCCTTTCCCCTCGGAACTCCGCGCGTAGCCCTCGGGCTTCCCTCACATGCCAGCCTTGCAGGGTCTTGCTTGCTGAACGTGCGTGTGTGCTCCCCTCGGCTTTTCGGCACCGAGTCAGCCCTTCTTCACTCCACATGCACGCTTCGCGGGTCTTTCTTCTTGAGTAGAGTGTGGTGTTCATTTCGAGGCTTCCGAAGCATCCTATACTTCTGTCAGTTCACAGCTTACAGGATTTTTCTTGTTGCGTAGGTGTGTGCTCCCACTCAGACAACTTATGTACGACACACATGCACTCGCTTCCATCAGTGGAGCATCACGGATCTTTCTTGTGAGTAGCGGTGTGTTCTCCGCTCAGACTTTCGACACAGCCACCGTCTTGTTCCAATCCGATGACGAGCCTTCGTAAGGGAATAGCCTTTGCTTCCTTAGTGCCGACGTCGAAAAGTTGCGCATTCCCTGGACAACCTTCGAGCGACAGCCTTGTTTTTGCTTGGACTTTCTGAGGGGAGAGCTTCCGAGGGCCAACTCTTGCTACTCATTAGTGCGGGTCGAAAGCAGGCCTTGATTTCAACATCCACTCACGGCTCCGAGGATTTTCTTTCAAAGTGGTGAAACTCTTACTACGAAAACTCCCGGGAGGGATAGCCGTGCTTCATTAGCTTGCCGAGTAGAAAAGTGCATCATCGGACTTTCCGAGGGAAGCCGTTTGTTTCTGCCTCGGACTTCTAGGGGGACAAGCACTTGCGTTTTCGCTCAGAACTTCTGAGAGACAAATCTTTACTTCTGTTGGTACAAGCATTGGTAGACTCGTTATATTCCACGAGGAATCTTTCTGCCAAAGTAAGGGTGTGTGTACTTTAGGCCCCCTCTCCTCCATCCCGGAGACCAGTCTTGGCTTTTGTTCGGGAACTTCCGAGGAACAATGCCTTTGTCTCATATAGTGCGGTTCAAGGGCCCAGAGGTTCGTGGATTCAAAATCAAAGAATTATTTGCCTGAATTTAGCAAAGCCAACAAAATGAGACAAACAATATCACAATTTCAGATCTGGATTCAGGCATTATCAGAATTTGGGGCACAACATCAAACATAATAATTATCTTTTAAGCTAGACATTTTATATCTGGGAGCAAGTTCATGAAAATGTCAACGAATCAGTATTTTGTCTCTCCGGGCCTGGTTTTGCTTCAAGCGAGGTAACTACCAACGTGCACTACAAAATTTTGGCTCAGCTATGTATTTTCCAGCATCCACGCAAGTTAAACAACAACAATAAATTATTCTTTATTATTCAACGAGGTATTATCATGCATATCAGAAGTCCTACGATGAAATTCTACATCAGAGTTCGATTTTGCATGATATCTAAATTTAGTGGGGTTTGCAACATTCAGATCAATTCGATAAAAGATTTATATACAATATGAGGGGGTTTATTTCTGGGTTTCATCGACACAACAATAATTATTTTTATTTCGTCCCGATTTAGCAAAGCTTAAGCAAAACCTACCTGGATTATATGGTTCTTCTCAAACAATAACTCATACAGATTCAAATTGTGGCGTCTATTTCTCTCAGATTAAATATTCATTATTAAGCCCAGTTGGTTATACAAGATCTGACTCGTTAAACAAACATGACTGAAAAAAGCATAAGGAAGAGAGATGACAGGTAGCAAAACTAAATATGTTTACATGTCCGTGCATAAACTTAAAAAGCAATCAGAATGGAGAGTCCAGTTTCAGGATTCTAGAATTTGGTTCACAGAAACCTGTGAAGCCAAAAAGGGGTTTCAAGCGTATTTACTACAAAATCCAAAGCATTATGAGAGAATGGAGTTTGTAAAATCAAGACTAAGATCTAGTTGGGTTGGGTATCTCGAGGAAGAGTGTTGATGTAAGCTGAGATTGGAGGACGGTTGGATCGAGCTATAATGGTCGGCAAAGAAACGCATGTCGCGTTGAACGGTGAACATGCGTGTGGCGTTGGGACAATTCGAGACTGGAAGGGCAGCAGCGGTGTCGCAGCGGAGTTGGTTGAGCACACAACGAAGCGTTGGATAGGGCGACGTGTGGGTTGGACTGGAATACTAGGCGACCAACACACGGTTGAAAGTGGTGGTGTGGTCGGCATTAGGAGGGTCACGGCTAACAGTGATGGAGTGTTCGTCTGGGCGAGAAGGTATATCGAAGACTGGTACGCCGATAGACGTTGAGTGGGCAATCGTAGTCGTCACTGGTCAGTTGCGGTTGGGGCACGAGACGGATCGAGCCGCGTGAGCTTGATGAGAGAGCACATAGCAACGGTGGTGGGTTTTTTGCGAGCAGCGCGACAGGTAGGCAGTGTCGAGAGAGGGTTCAACTAGACTGTATGTTGTCAAATTTTGTCAAAATTATCGCACATGACAAGGTTTCAAAAACAATGAATTTCAAGGACTAATTTCTCATAGCATTTATCAAGGGTTCACAAGGGCTTTAATGTTTCCTCAACATTCAAGCAACTAGTTTATTACAATAAGTCAAGAGCACATCCAAATTGTATTCTTGCAAGCCTCAGGTTCATGAGCAAAAAAATAATATATATACAGTATATAGGTATATTATTGTTTTACATGCATGCAGAAAAATAAAAAAAAAAAAAATTTCAACACGTGAGGTTTCGACATATGAATAGCAAACACAAATGAAAGATCGGTCAATGAATACTAGAGTTTCGACATTGACACAAAGGCATAGGCGACGGGAGCTGAACTTGGTGTTGGTCCTTTGCAAGTCAAGAAAAAAAAACGCGAAAGTAAAGCGCGAGGTTGAAGAGAGTGATACGATGCCGAGCTGAAATCGACACAGGTTGTAATCACCAAGAAACGACACCGGAATAGGCAAATAAGGAGAACCAGCGGCCACGGCAGGTCAGCCCATGACGAGTTGATCCGGCGTTGGTGCGTATTACCAGCGGCTTGGGTCATGTTGGCGGTGCCTAGGGTGGCGACGCAAGCAGTATGTATAGGTGACGGAGCAACTGACCAACGCCGCGTTGAGTCGGCGACGTGGTTGGCGCTAGTTAGTCACGGCTTGGGCTGAAGAAATAAAGAACGAGATTGGTAGAGCCGGCGCCGGGGACAGCCAAGACAGGTTGGCAGCATCGTGAGCACTGATATTTCGAGAGCCAAATCAGTCAGAGGAATTTCAGGCGGCTGGACCGACCAGCGACGCGTTGAGAGGGCGTCATGGTCGGCGCCAACAGTGACTCACGAAGGCCGGCGGTGGTGGCTTGTGTGGTCTTCGATGATTGTAACAGTGGGCAGTGAACAAACAACGGTGGTCACGGTATTGCAGAAGCAGAGCTTCGTTGAGGAAGATGGTAGGCTGGGTCTTGTCTCAATTTGCTTGCAGATAGTGGGCTAAAAATGAGTTTGGCAGACTTTGTATTCGAAGAGTTTTGGAGCACTGGCGTGAGACAAATGAGAGGAATTCGAGAATTTCAGAAAGAGGAAAAAAGCACACCCAGCAAGAGCGAGACGGCTGAGAATAAGTTTTTTTTAAAAAGGCTAGATGGTCTTGGCGGCTGGAGGCAAAAAGAAGGGAAATGTATTGATTAGGGTTGCTATTCTTCTCTTTAAATAGAATTAAAAAAAAGGATGTGATCCTTAGAATATCCTCTCAAATATTCTCCATATGTATACATATGTACATATATATAAAAGGCCCAAGCAGATAACGGTTTTCTAATTTGAAGAAAGAAAAAGTGGGTTTCCACTTTTGTAGAGAGAGAAATCAAATGGGTCATGATGTAGGATCTGTTTGTTTTCAATGGAATTTTTTTTTTTTTTTTATTTTTTTTGGCAAATTATAACTAAGGTTAGGAGGTATGTACTTCTACCCCTTGTGGTTTGCCCTTTAAGCACTTCATGTTCCTGATTCTTAAATAAAGTTACCCTCATACTCTTGGATTAAATTGTAGATGTTATACTTTCTATCCAAATTGACAGGAAGGCAAGCGACATGCCTATTGTTCACATCATTTTAACTTAGTGCTCCCAAAGTCAGCCATATAAAAGGGTAAATCTTCAAGAGAACCAAGAGCATTCCAGAAAATTCAACTTTTAAGAAACTTCATAGTTCATACCTCACTATGTAGAGCAGAAGCTGCAGAACCACGATCAGCAGGATCTATGGAAAGTAGGGTCTCCATAAGCTCTAAGGCTTGTGCAGGGAAGTCCTTAAATGTATCTGCAACACAGCGTCTATAAGGCTGTTGGGGCTTGAAAATGGTAGCATGAGGCAACTTTGACTTTCTCCAGTATTCCTCAGAGGGTGAGCCACAAAGCTTAAAAATTTTATGCAACTGCTCAACCTACAAGGCAGAAACTACAAACTTACAAACAACATTCAATTCATATAAATGACAGAAAAGAAAAGACGTAATAAACAAAAAGGAGCACATAGGTAATGCATCCAATGGTGTTTAAACACATTGTAGGACACCTTTACAAGCCCAAGTCACCATGAGGCCAAGAGTCCGACCTTAATAATATTGCCAAGTATCATTTAAGAAGATGATATGTAAGTTAATTCCATGCCCAATGATCATATTAAAAATTATATTTCTTCAAAACAAGTTAAAGCTTCCAATGCTTTTGAAACTATGGCTCATTAACACGCAAAGATTTTTTGTTGCCCTATAACAATAGATACACAAAAAATATCATGTAATATACCTTATGATGATGAATAGACTCATTATTCAATGATGAACAGACTTGTGATTCCAAAGGGGTGGTCTCATCACCCACCCATAGAATCGTGATGTTGCCAAGGAAGTTTCCTTTGTTTGGGAAGGATAACGAAGGCTAAAAAAATTTCTAGTGAATAGAATATTGTGTACTCCCACAAAAATTAGGAGGTATATGAGAGATGTTTAGCCACCACAAACAAAGACCAATTGTGAAAATAATTATGAAGAAGTAGCACATTGAAAGTCTCAAGGGATTGCTTATTGAAGCCAAATAAGGTGCTTTTCTTTGAGCTTCAACACAATATGCAAGAGGACCTCATGGGAGGCGTATGTCAATTTCAATGATATAATCACAAAAAGAGTCAAACTTTAGGCACAGTCACAAAATTCAAATATGCTACAGTCTACAGATGAATTCTTTCCCTGGAGATAAACTGCTCAAAATGGTCTTAGTTAACTCACTCCTGGTGACAATGGAGTAGACAGAACTCTTTGCCAAACAAAACTTGTTTTTTTGCTTCCAGGTTTCAGTATTAGGCTTAACTCAATTGATAGAATGGTTTCATGACATGGCAAATTGATAGAACTATTCTTAGTTGTTGGGTTGTTACATGACATGCCAAATGGAGAGAAGACAAACTAGAGGTATTTATCAACCGAAAAAAGAAAAAGAAAAAACCCTACTAGAAGTATAACCAACTGGCAGTTAATTAGCTATGAATTGTAATGTGAGACAAAATCTGCTATAAAAAGGGGTGTGAGAGAGATGAGAAAATCAAGAAATATATTATGTGAAGTTGTGATGTATTGAATCTGCAGAAAATAAGAATTATTTCTCATCTTCTTCTTTGAAGCTCTGTTTTCTTTCTTTTTCTTCACTTGATCTGCTCATATATACACATTCCACTACTCAACCATTTCTTCTTCATTTCTCAGTAAATTCTCATTGTTATATAATACACTGTGTGCATCAGTTTCAAGTCCAACAAATTATATAAATTTCACTTTGGCATTTTATCAAACACTTTGTGTGAAAGAAAGAGACAGTGAGGAAAAACAAATAATCACAAAGAAAAGTATAAAGAATTAGATGATCACCAAATTACAAGTTGAAGAACAAACACTGTCAAAATTCACCAATTTGTGTCTATACAAAAAAATTAATAAAATAAAATAAACACATATATACATATACACTTAATTAAGGAACACAAATTCAGATGTGGAAATCATCAGTAACCCATTGAACTCTACTTTAATAACATCTCATATTCTACATGGTAAGCTGTAAAGACTAAAGATCAACATAATCAACAAATACATATACAGATACATGTACATATCTAAGTAGAGAGAGAGAGAGAGAGAGAGAGAGAGAGAGAGAGGACTCACCGAAAGTGTACCGAGTCGAGCGGCTTAGGAAAGGAAGAATTGGGTCGAAATGTGCATATTACTTGAAATGCGAGTAATCGAGGGGTCAGAGTTCAGATCTGGAGCTTCGATGGAGCTTTGAAATCGGTTCGATCTGGAGCTTCGATGGAGCTTCGAAACTGCAGTGGTGGTGCGTACGATTGGAAGTGAGGGCATTGGAGGGCGCAGGTTAAGGAGGGTAAGGCGGTTGGGTTAGGGTTTGGTGGCGGCGGAGCTGGAGGGGCGGCGAGGCAACTGATGAGAGAGGTCGATGGCTGACCTGAGACTGAGAGGAACGAAAGAGCCATTCCCGTATGGCAGTGGCGGGAATGGATAATCTCATTTCTTACGAATTGGTATTCATTTCCCCCTCCATGTTTCAAATTCCCCCCCTCCACTTTTGGCGACCAAAAGACCATATTAGTCGCAGAAAAGGTACTTTCGCCGACAAACTTTTTTAGTCGCCAAATCTCAATCAACGGCGACTAAAATATTAGTCGCTAAAAGTACTAATTTGGCGACTAATTTTTTTTGGTTGCTGAAAATAAGTTTTTGGCGACCAAATTTTTGGTCGCCAAAAAATATATGACCTTTCGCGACCAAATTTGTAGTTGGTCGGCAAAAGTATACCACTTTCTGCGACCAACTCATTTTTTAGTCGCCAAAATATAACCTTCTGCGACCAATAATATTTGGTCGCCAAAAATAACGATCATTCGCGACTAATTAATATTTGGTCGCCAAATGTCATTTTTTTGCGACCAAAAAAATTTTTGGTCGGCAAAAGTGGTCGGCAATTGTGTAAATTCTTGTAGTGAGTGGATACATGTTTTCGTATTTAGTGGTGATGCTACCAAACATAAATCTTCAATATTTAGTGGTGATGCTACCAACCACCTCATAATTACATAAAAACTCATCAGAAAAAAACACACGATTGTTAAGAAATTATTATTGGTCAAAGTCGGTCATGAGCAGATAATCTCAACCGTTGGATTGCAGTGATTAGTACCTCAAACTGAAACTGATGATGTAAAAAAATAAAACAAGTTGGATGATGAAAAATACTCCACAGATTGAATGACTATTTGGACACGTAGACAATTATTGGAGAGCGCTTGGCAAACTGTTATGGAAAATCAATTTGGAATTTTTCATTTTTTATTTTTATAAAAACACTTTTTAGGAAACATTTTAATATTATTTTTTTGATTCATTGTAATTATTTTTATACAAAAAACATAAGGGTCTAGCTTCCTTCTTATCCAAAATTTAGATTAGAGGATTGAGAGGGAAAATCCAATGAGCAGAATGGGCCGAGCTATGTATGTAATTGAGAGGGGAGTTTGTGCCAAGCAAACGGGCTGAGCTAGTTGTTAACCACCATTGTTCATTGTTACTACCACGAGCCCTCATTTCCCTCCGCCGCCATTAAAGAGGGGACGTAAAAGAGTGAGAAGCAGAGATGCAAAGGAGGAGAGACCAAGTTTGGGAAGACTAAATAAGTGTACTTTTTGACTTTTATTGTATTATGTGTAGAAAAAGTAGAGAGGAGATGTTGATTGATGTGACCCAAAAAAGATAAAAAGATAAAATAAGTGCACTTATTTTGTTTAGCCAAACTTGGCCTAAATCTGTCTCTGACTCCAATGGAGAAAAGCAAAGGTAGAGAAATTGAGAGAGAGAAATTCTGTGGTTGCGTTTGGTAGAGTTTTGTAAATATGATTTGAGAGTATGAATTCTATTTTAAATTTTTAAGTTGTGAAATTATGATTTAAATATAGAAAATTTGTTTGGTTATAGTTTTTGAATAGAGTGTTGAATTGAATTTTGAATTGAGGCCCCGTTTGGAGACTTACCTTTTTAGCCAAAAAGTCAAAAAGTTATCTTTTTAGCCAAAAAGGCAACAACTCATACCAAAAAGTTAAAGATTCTCTTTTCTCTTTACTTTTTGTACATCTTTTCGTAATTAGTCAAAAAGTCATTCCAAACATATAAGTTTTTTTTATCTACCTTTTTAGCCAAATAGCAAAAAAGTTACTAAATTAGCATGTTCCCAAACGAGGCCTGAGTGTGAAATTGAGTTTTAAAAGTTTGATTTGACATGTGTAAGAAAATTTGTTTGGTTATGAGTTTTGGAAAAAGTTTTTAAAACTTAATTGAAATTGTTATAACTCATAACAAAATATACTACTTTCATACTATTGAAAATTCTGATCAAAACTCATAACCAATTTTTTTTTAAAATTCAATTAAAATTTTTATTATTAACAGAAAATAACATTAATCAATTTTTTAATTGAAAATACTACAAAGGAAATAATTTTTTTTAAAAATAATTATGTAAAATTGACAGAAAAATAGTGTTTTAGTTATTAAACTCAATGTAGTTTTGCGAAAAGTATCTAAAATATCTGTTTTTATTGGGTTTAATGATTAAAATATACTTTTTTCGAAAGTTTAAATTAATGAAAATAGGCAAATGATTTAAGTTGAAAACAAACTAAAAGATCATAATTTAAATTGACAAAATTAAAAATTCATATTTATTTTTTTATAGGCTCAAATCTTAGGATTTTTTTCTATAATTTTTTTTTTATATAGTTTTCTTGTGGGGGGGGGGGTTATATTACATGAGTTCAAGTTCAAAATTTACCATTGCTCTAATCAATACACTTGGGAAACTTGCAATGAATTACATGAGAAAAAATTTTATTATTTACTTTATTTTGAGAAAGGTAAAAAGGGGGCACAAAGCTGTTTTGGAATGAGTATATCTACATTATCTCGAAAACTTTCATATTAACTTTCTTTATATTTAAATTACCTTTATGTAAGTGTAACTGTAGATTTTAAGCATGTCTTTGGATTCTAAAATTACTGTTTTGAATGCACACTTTCTAGTATATATGTATATATTATAAAATGTATACTTGAGTTGGTGTGAACAATTGTCATGTTTTTTTTCACTTTTTTCAAGAATACACTTTTCACCTAATAATTGTCACTCCTTCTTACTTAGCTAGTAGCTATCACAGAAGTGTAAAAATGATTTTTCTTTCTTTCATTGAGCAATTTAAAACTACTGAGCCTTCGTTTGACAACTTGGGTTGGGTTGGGTTTGAGACTATTTTAGCCACAAAAAGACAAAATAGGCTTTTTAGCTCAATAAGATAAAATGTCACATTCAACCCATAATCATTACATTCTTTCTCTCACAAAAAGTCAAAAAAGCCAAAAAGCCTATCCCAAATGAGAATTTTTAGCCCTAGGCTAACCAAAAAGTCAAAAAGCCAAAAAGCCAACCCACTTCCCAAACGAGCTCTAATAAGTTTTCCTTAATTATCAAGCTATACAAAAATTTAAATATAAAATGATCCCCTCAATTGTGACACCCTAAATGTTTAATTAAATATCACAAATATATATATATATATGGTGTGTATATTGAATGGTTGATAAGTGAAATGTTAAAAAAAGAAAAGAAAAAAAGGGATATACACAGCCTGTCACCACCCTAGTACATAAGGTGGTGAATATGCGTATTTAGCTAGGATAAGCACCTGGATAAGTCATCTAGGGAAGAAGCAGATGGCAAATGATTTGAGTGACACGTGGTGGCAAAATTTACCACATGACTGTGCACATTACCCCTATAAATAGTGAGTCGCTGAGCCTCGAAAAGAAACAAGAAAGACATACATAGATTCAAAACAAGTACTCCATACTAGTAAGCAATAACAAGGAAGTAAAGGCTAAGGGTCGATAATAAGGTGAGTAATATTATACCTTGAGTCACCATAATATATTTTACGAATATTTTGAGTTACCATGAATTATTTTATATAATTTATGTTTTATGGTTATATTAATGTTTCAATTACGTGGATTATTTTCTGAACTCTATTGGCTTAAATTGAAACCCATAGATATGTTTGTTTAAATTTTAGAAAATATTTGACAATGATTTTATAAACATTTGTTTTGAATAAGTACCACCACGGAGGTCCCATGCCTTGGGGACTTAAATAATTACTAGCCTTCTGAATTGTCACTTTAGTGACCCTTTGACAGTCCCATGCCTTGGGGGACTTAAATAACCTTTGGTCCTTTGATTAGTCACTTCATGACCCTCTGTCTGTCATGGATCCATTGACCCTCTGTTCTCTTTTGTATCGTGGTTATAATTATTTTGTTTATATGATTTTGTGTTATATGTCTGTTGTTAAAAATAATTTATTTGAACCAAACTATTCATCGTTTAGCCTAAATAATTATCCATGGTGATTTTATACCCTCATGCTCTCAGTATAATATTTCTCACTCTGCCATATGCTTATAGTTGTTAAAACCCCTTTTAGGTGAAGAAATTTAAAGAATGATGGTTTTACCCTGTGGATAAGAACCTCAAATTTGATATGGATATCATTTTTCTTTTCTTGTAATCATTATCTGACTAATATTACATCATTACATAAATAATAATTTCTATGTACGCTTCAGATATTTATCTACATCTTTTATTTTAATCCGTTGCATTATTTAATTTAATTACTTGGAATTAATCTAAGAAATTTTAGAATTTGCTAGTTGCGAATCTAGCCTTGTCACTAGGATGGGTCCTGACAAAGTGGTATTAGAGCAATGGTTAAAATAAATAAATAATGAAATTAAATTTATTAAATAAAAATAAATAAATAAATAAAATAACCTTATGGTTATAGTGTTACTATAGTCCTTATAGTGATAAGTCTTTTCTTAGTTCTATAGCTAAGTTGGGCATCCTGTGGTGTAGGTAATGTCAGAACTTAACTTTGGTGACTCTTTTTGGTACGGGCCTGATCCCCTGGGCGTTGAAGGAATTTTTGAAAACAAGATTTACGTTCCAAACTTACCAGAGGAAATAGGCGATGTAACGCCCTCAAAATAATACATATAAACCAATCATTCATGACATTCTTAGACATAGGAGAAATAGACATGTATTCATTTATCAAAGTGCTCATTACAAAAAGTATTACATGTTGACAACAAAAGTAAATGCCCTACGGTCTTACAACTTTCCAAGTCAACACTTGGTCTCAACAAAAGAGAGTTCTAACTCTTAACATATTAAGCCCCTGGCTTGAATTACATGTAATACCAAAAGATAACTACAAAAATAAGCCTTCAGCTTCTAAACCTCCCAAGCTACGTCCTTGGAGGCAGCATATCACCTGTACCTGAAAATGATGTCCTATATAGGGTGAGCCAAAGCCCAGTAGAGATATGTAAAACCAAACATGAGAAATAACTAAAACATTAGCATTTGATAAATGTTTAACTCATATTATTAACCAACGTATATCTCTTCCATAACCAAACCATATTCACAATCATGTTTCAATCCTTTTCCGTTTCATTATCCAAATCAATTCATAGATACGGTTCATTGTTTATTGAACAGTTTCAAATGAGATTACAACTCATACTATCAACACTCCAATCATAGTCAATTTAAAATGAGACTACAACTCATATTGTTAATACTTCAATACTTCGATTCAAAATGAGACTACAACTCATATTATTAATATTTCAATACTTCAATTCATCTACGATATGCAAACGTAATCAAGATTTTGGGACTTTCACCCTGGATACTCCGGCCAACTTAGTTATCAATGGAGTCCATCCCTTATCTCCTCCCCAAACCATGGAGTTCATTCCCTTTCTCCTCCCAAACACGATACATATGCAATGTATTTAAACACTTTATCATATACAATGATCAATCAAGACACATAATCAATGTGTTAATTCAACCGTCATATTCAATGACATATTCTAGATGATTAGTTTCAATTTCCCTAATCAACATGCAGTGTCTACAACAATCAAGACTATCCTTCACTGATAGCCCCAAACAATTATTTCTACACAGATAATAAATTATCAAATTGATAAATTATCTACAATTTCAAAGGTGAGTGATTAGTCAATCCAACTCCACCATTCAATTTCATAATTTTCCAATTTCATGATTTTCAACTCAATTTCATATTTCCATATTTCCCAAATTAATTATACAAATTAATCAATCACGTTAAATTAGGGCTTTTTCCCCCCTTTTCAAATATTGCACCCAAGGCCAAATCTCATCAATCATACACAATAACATCATTTTAGGGACCACTCATACACCTGGAACCCCAAAAATAGAAAACCCCTCTTTTATAATTTCAACTTCAAACCCTAACTTTTCCAAAACTCCCAAACAACACCATCTATACAAAATACATAACATTTATGTTAAAACTCACGGAAAGGAGTAGGTTATCCCTACCTTAAATTTCGGAGCTCAAAGGAGAAGATGAACCAAGCAAGTGGTGAACTCCAAAGGTGGTGAAATCAACTTCTATTTGGATGGAAATGGAGGTCTTGAGAAGCTCCAACACTTTAATGAAGGCACAAGGGTTGGGTCTCACTAAATCAAGATCAAAATGTAGAGAGAGAGAGTATTCTAGAGTGAGAAACTCTCAACCTAGGGTTTTGGAATGCTTTAGAGAGAGAGAGAGAGAGTAGAAAAAGTGATTCAAAATGGCTTCTTCTCGGACTGAAATACACACAGTCTGCTCGAGTATGGAACGCCCTGCTCGAGCGTCAGACACAGACTCCCACTTGAGCTTGAAAACGGACGCTCGAGCGTCGAAAGCACACTTCCAGTTTCTGCAAACCTGCGAAAAAATATTGAAGGCTGAAGAATCCCGCTCGAGCATCAAACTTGCCGCTCGAGTGGAGGAGCAAATGCAAAAGGGCCAGCTCGAGCGTGAAAAGTTTCGCTCGAGCGGGGAGACCAAAATCTGGGCAGTTGCTATTTGTTTCTAAACACAACCAACCTGTTTCAAACCTGCCCAACACATCCCAAAACTCAAATACAAAGAATCAAAGGGTGAAAATGAGAATAAGACAATAACACACATCCACGAAACCAAGTCCGGAATACAATAAACAATGGATTTAAAAACCGGGATCACTATAGGCGATTCAAAAACAATAGTTAGGCAGGCAGACTCGACCATTAACTGACTTATGGACCGACTAGTATACTTAAGGGCCACCCCCACAAAAGTAGATATGCAGTGGTGAAGGGTTGACACTATGAGTACCTTAGACAGGTTTTTGGGGCCTACACGGGTAGTAGGCACGGTCCCGAGTGTAACGACCCCAAAATGCGTATAAGAAATTATCGTTATTTAATTATGGGTTAATGTGCTTTAATTTAATGATATCTGTTTGAATTGAAGAATTATCTGTTGAGTTATGACTTTAAAACTGAAATTGACGACCTTTATGGGTTTGGAAATCAAAATTGAGTACATGGATGTGCTAATGGAAATTTTTAGAGCCATTTGGGAAAGTTAATTGAAAATCTATTTCGTCTGATTTGTTAAGGTGTGTTTGGGTGGTTAACCTTGCACTACAAATTGAAGGCCTTAGAGGCTTTAGAAACCAGAACGGAGTACATAGTTATGATCAACATGATTTTTAGAGTCATCTGGGAAGTCTAATTGAAATTTGACTTCGTTTGATTCGTAAGGATGCGTTTGGCTCTCCTTAATTGTGTTAAGCTTATATATATATATATATATATATGATATATGAGTTGAACTCATCACTTTTGAGCCCAAAAATATCTGAGGAAGAGGGAGAGAACCGAGAGAGAGAGAGAGAGAGAGAGAGAGAGAGAGAGAGAGAGAGACAGACAGAGAGAGAAAGAGCTCAACATTCATGGGATTTGAAGACAAAATTGAAGAAGAAGAACGTGAAGAGATTTAAGAGAAAGGAAGAAGGTCAACCATGAAAGCTTGGGAAAATTGAAGAGATTTAAGGGAAAAGAAAAGATTGAACTAAGGTAGGAAATCTATCTTGAATCCTTATGATTAATTCATCAATTTCATGTAATCATAATGTGATTGGAAGATTTGAAACCCATTTGGGTTAGGGTTGTGTGTTATGTATTTAATTGAGTTAAATTTAAGAAATTAGAACTTGGGTCCTTTGATTTTGTTTATGATTGGAGCTTAATCTTATGAATACCATATGAAATGAACTCTAGATTGTCCATAGAACAAGATATATGCAAGGATCAAGTGTGTTTGTGGGTTGTGTTTTGGGAACCTTCAAGATTATGAAAGATGAAACATTAATCTTGAACTTGAGGCAAAGATTGATTTGTTTGAGATGAAATTACACTTGAATGATTTTAGTTTATCATGTTGTGGGGTAATTTTACATGTTTTTGAGTGATTAGAGTTGAAATCTAGCTTAGAAAGTGGAAAAAAAACAAGTGTTAGAGCAAACAAGAATTTCGGACAGCAGATTTTGCCCAGAGCCGCATGTGCGGCGGGGCTTCCCATACGTGCGGCAGTCCACTTCCAGTACCAAAATTGATTATGAAATAAAAGCATCTTGTCCCGCACGTGTGGCTCAATTCCCACAGGCGCGGCCCTGTTTCCCCCAAGTGCGAGGCATCCCTATTTCAGCCCACTTTCAAAATAAGCATATCTCTCTCATCCTGACTCTATTTTAAGTGATTCTTGAGCCTAAATTCAACCCTCGGGAGTCTAGTTTCCAATGGTGTGGTCTCACACTAAAATGCTATGTACACAAATAGATATGCTCAAATTAGTGAAGGTTGTTCGCTTTTTATCTACCAGTTCTATACCATTTCTTCTTCTAAACCATTTTCCTTTCGTTTCCTCCTATTTTCTTAGACATGGATTATGACCTATTGAAGACTAATGAATTTAGAACCAACATAACTAATTGATTAAAGAGCAAAGAAAGGGATTGATTATATTCATACGTTATGTTATGTAATTGTGATTGTAGGTCAAGACGAGGACATCGTCCAACTACTATTGGAAGCCCATCACTGTGAGTAATAGTATAGTAAAGATATGTTTTTCATTATCTATATTTAATTTATGAATGACATGATTCTCTAAATATTGTATTTTATCAAAATGAACAAGTTTCCAAAAAATGTGAAATGAGTCAAGAACAAGAAATGTGAATTGTTTATAATATGACATGGTGGGCCTAAGGCCGATCTATTTATTCTGCTTATGCTACGGCATGATATGAATTGGTCAGTCTTCAAGACCTAATTATTTTGGGTATAGGACAAAGTGCTATACGGAACTAAGTGCTACAATGTGAGTCACCTTTAGGATCCGTACGAGAGACACCTCTTGGGTCCATACATACATGAATTGGGCCCAAGGAGAGGTGAAGACATGTTGATGTTCCATTTACTCCATGACAAGATTCAGTGATATGATATGATACGTTTGGACCTAAAGTCGTTTTGATATATGAGTGGGCTCGAGGCTGTTTTGTTATACGTGGACCCGAGGTCGTTCAGGAAATATGTTATGAATACAATGTTTTTACGTTGCTATATGCATCATGTTACAGAGTTTTAATTTATATGCATGAATGGATGTCCTATTTTGAAATGTGCTTTTAACCTTTTGTATAAGTAGGCATACCACGTACCACATAAAATATTTTGTAATAATTTCAAATATGTATTCCATTTGAAAAGGCATGGATTATGAAACGATAAATGTTTCTTTTGAAATGATTTAAGATACGTTTCAGAAATATGAAATATGTTCCCCTAATGTTAAGGCCATCATTTATTAACCTCTTTACTTTAATATTACTCACTGGGCGTTAGCTCACC
>NW_021026664.1:262897-351541 GCF_004153795.1 Camellia sinensis
TTTCATCCTTGCTTTTGACCACCATGTCGTCGATGTAAGCCTCCATCGTTCTTCCTAACAATGGTTCAAACATCTTGGTGACCATTCGTTGGAATGTTGCCCCTGCGTTCTTCAGGCCAAAGGGCATGACCTTGTAATAGTATAGTCCTCTCGGAGTTGTAAAGGATGTAACCTCCTGGTCTGGTTCATGCATGACGATTTGGTGGTAGCCTCTGTATGCATCCAGAAAGCTAAGTCGGTTGTGCCCCGCCGTTAGGTCTACCAGTTAATCTATCTGTGGTAGAGGAAAACTGTCTTTTGGACACACCTTGTTGACTATTTTGTAGTCAACGCAGATACGCCATTTGCTATTCTTCTTTGGCACTACGACCGTGTTGGAGATCCATTTTGGGTAGTGCACCTCTCTAATTGCTCATGTCTCCAGCAGGTTACCTACTTCTTTCGCCACTATTTCGGCATGGTGAAGTGCCGATCTGCGAGTGCGCTGAATGACTGGTCTGGCGGATGGGTGGACATTGAGTTGGTGACAGATGAAGTTTGGATCAATGCCTGGCATGTCGTAGGGTGTCCCGGTGAACACTTCGATGTTAGAGGTTAAGAATTCCAAGACCTCTAATCTCTCAGTGCTGGACAACGACGAACCAAGCAAAAAGAACTTATCCAGGTTCTTTTCATCTATTTTTACCTTTACCAAGTCTTCCATTGCTTTCTGATCCGCCGCTTTGCCAACATCTGTGAATAGCTCATTGCTCTCAGATTCTTCCATCGAATGAACGTATCCTTTGGCAGCGCGGTTGCCATTCACCATGACGAAGCATTGCTTCGACATGATCTGATCTCCATAGACTTCTTCAATTACATCGGTGTCGTTGGGGAACCGCATTACTTGGTGGTAGGATGACGCCACCGATCGCATGGCATGCAGCCATGTTCTGCCCAAGATGATGTTGTAAGTGGAGGGAACCTTCAATACCCAGAACTCCACTTGTTTCGTCACGCTTCCTGCTCTAACTGGAAGAATTATTTGCCGACGGGCCATTCTGGCATAGAGTTGAATCCAATTAGGGGTGATACAGCAGGCGCCAAGTCTTTGTCTTGTAGCTTCAGTTGTTTAAATGTTTCGTAGTACATGATTTCACATGAACTACCTGGTCAATCAGAATCCGCTTGACGTCAAAATCCTTGACTCGGAGAGTGACGACCAGGGCATCATTGTGAGGGCAATATATCCGTTCTAAGTCTTTATCAGAAAAAGACATGACGTTTGTTGCCTCTGTCTTCCCCTTCTTGGTGGCAGGTCGGGTACTTAGCACCTCTCTTAAGTGTTCAGCCTTTTTGATTGATCCTCTGAGGTCGCATACACGCTCAGGTTCAAAGACCCCATGTATCACATTGATAACGCCTCGAGGTGGGGCGTCGACTGGCATCCCGTTGGGGTTATTGTGATCCTGGGGGGCTGGTTGCGTCCCTCCTTCAATGTACTTATCCAAATGTCCTGCTGCCACCAACTCCTTCAGGTGTTGTCTCAATGGCGTGCAATTCTCAGTGCGGTGTCCCTTTTTTTTATGGAAGGTGCACCGTGACCTTTCGTCATAGTCCTTCTGTGCTTCTCCTAGTTTGGCTGGCCATCTGACGAAAGGCTCATCTCTTATTTCACTTAGAATTCGGTAGATCGGTTTCTTGAATACCGTGGTTATGGCTGTGCGGACCCTCAACCATCTTTTATCTGGGTTCTCTCCGTTGTCTCACCTGCCACGTCTGTTTCTGTTCTGTCGGTCTACTGCATTGACCTTCGTTGAGGTCTTCTTTTCTGGTACTGTGGTCGCCCCAGATTTTACTTTGGCACGTGTGCCATCCTTTTCTACCCTGATGTGCTGATGCACTCTTTCCATCAAGGCTTCCATGGTGAGGGGTGGTGTCATGGTGATTGAGTCCCTTAGTCTATTCCCGACTGGAAGGCCTCTTTTGTACTGTGCAATGGCGAGATTGGTGGGGCAGTCTCCAATCTGGTTGAATGTCTCCCAGTAGCGACTATTGTAGGACCTTAATGTCTCTTTTTCACCCATGTCAATGGAGAGTAGCTAGTCGATCTCCACTGGGGTTTTGGCATTTGTTCTGAACCTTGTGACAAACGCTTCTGCCAATTGTGCCTCTGGAAGTTTCTCGAACCAAGTCAAGCCTAGGTCGCCAAGGCTTGATGGGAAGAGTATGCACATTAAGGCCTCGTTTCGCCTGTATACGGCCATGACTTGGCGAAAGTGGCTCAAGTGCGAATACGGGTCCGTTTTCCCTTTATATGTAGTGAATTTGGGCTGAACGAAGCCTGTTGGTAGGGGCGCGTTTTCGATCACTGGAACAAACGGTGAAGTCTGTAGTCTTGCCAATGCTTTGTCCGTTGGTTCGTAGGCAGGGCGCGGTATTGGCATTCCAACCTCGACGCTTCCATGCGTTCGAGGAGCCAACCGCTGTAAGGTAGAAACTCTGTGTGGACCCCGTACCCTGGCATTCTCCTTGCATCGTGCTTTTTCTTCGAGCACGATTCGTAAGTCGGATGATCTGGGTAACTCCGTCTGTCTAGATCTAGTTTGGTGCGTATGTGAGGGCCAATACGTGCTTCCTTCAGTGTATGATCTTTCAGATTTCGTCCTCTCAGACCTGGAGTGACGAGTTCTGGAAGACCTGGATTGAGTATTGCCTGTCCGGAGGCTTCTACTCTCTCCTTGCGAGGGTGTGGTATTCCTACTACGATTTTCTGAGTGGCGAGGGGGCGTCTTGTTTTTGCGCCCCTCTCCTGTCGCCACTTCTTTTTTCTTCATCTGGCGCTTCAAGGCTTCCATGTCGGTCGCCATCTTCCTTATTAATTTGTCTTGCTCCTTCACGCGGTCCTCCAGAACTTGAGGATCAATCCTCTGTCTTTGCCTGTCAGGACTTTGTGAACGAGAGTGACGGGG
This sequence comes from Camellia sinensis, assembly GCF_004153795.1. Lineage (NCBI taxonomy): Eukaryota > Viridiplantae > Streptophyta > Magnoliopsida > Ericales > Theaceae > Camellia > Camellia sinensis. The sequence goes on from NW_021026664.1 coordinate 265,849, forward strand.
GCTATGTGTCCGTCTTCCCCTAGTGTCCCTCCTGGTGTTATGTCGTTGGGGCTCCAAATCTGCCATGGGAGGGATAGAAGGTAGTCCTTCACGCCTGGCCCCCACATCTGGTGTTTGCCCGTCGATGACGGACTGTGGTAATTCTTCATTGTGCGCCATTGTTCTTCAAGAGGTAAAGTTTGATCAAGAGGTTTTGTCCTGTCTGTTTTTCCCACAGACGGCGCCAATTGTATGGGAAAGAAATAAACCTTCTCGTATAATCCTGTTGATCAAGTCTGCGCTCCTCCGTACGTCGTCGTTTTATCGCCTGAAAACACAAACGTGTGCTAGCCGGCGGTTGTGTGCCGGAAATCTCTTCGATGCCTAAGTCAGTAAGCTTGACAAATAGACAAAAGTTCTGTGTATTCAGAAAGCAAAGTTGTGTGTTACCTCTCCAAAGGTGATGTTTGTGAGCTTTTATAGGTTTCGTATGGCATAATCCTAGTAGGACTTCTACTCCTCAATACAGAGTCCTCCTAGGATTCATACTCTTGAAAGATAATGCTTATCTTTTAACACCTCCCTCACTGCTTAAACCAAGTGAGATGGTTTTTACCATGGCCCAACCCCAACATGACCGAAGTAATTATGGCTATGCTGAGCCGCAGAGTAGGCCAAACTATCGTTAGTTCGGTTCTTCCTTTTACTCCTCATTATCTCGGTTCTCTCATGTACAAACAATGGTGTGTTTAGACCGAGCTACCGAGTAACAAGGTTCTGACCGTTCTAACCACAATACACCATGACCGGACTATCTCTGAGACCGGCCTAACTCCAAGTCGCTTCCGGATCGGAGTAACATTACATTTATCTCGAGCCGGAGTAATTTTGTGCCTTTCTTGGGCCGGAGTAACTTTGCGGCCTTTTTACTCAGCCCTTCGTATTGTGGGCCATAATGGCCATCTCCTAACTCGGCCCAATTTTCACAAAAATTACCCTCTCAATGGGACCTTTTTTTTTTTGGAAAAATCACCACCACCCTCAATATATTGTGATTGATTAATTTTTTATTTTTATTTTATTTTATTTTTATCTCTGATTGACATATGTCTGTAGAAATTATGGATGTTAAAAAAAAAAAAAAAGAATTGCATTGTGATTGATTAATTTTTTATTTTTATTTTATTTTATTTTTATCTCTGATTGACATATATCTGTAGAAATTATGGATGTAAAAAAAAAAGAAAAAAATTTGTATCATTTTTGGTCAATTATTTCCTTTGTTTTTTTGGGATCAATGACATCATAATTTGTTCTGTTTTGTCATCAATGCCGTTTTTTTGGGATCAATGACATCATAATTTGTTCTGTTTTGTCATCAATGCCATCATAACTTGTTTTGTTTTATCATCAATGACATCATAATTTTTAATAATTTTTTTTCATATTTAGTTTTTTTTTTTTTTTTTACTTTTTTAGATGAATTTAATTTTAGGGTAAATTACAAATACACCCTGAGATTTTCTTAAAATAAAGATTGTTCCCTGTGGTTTGAAAAATTACAAATATCCTTAATTATAATTTTTTATTTAACAGAATTAACTAAAAAAATAAAATTTATAATTGCTCTCATATACAATAATAAAATTACCTAAATTATTAATTGAAACATATTTTTAATATCATTAAAACTCTTAATTGATTTGATGATTTATTAATAAAATGAGCGATTTGTTATGAAATTAGAAACCTCATGGAGTGGAATGTAATTTTCAAAATCATAGAGAGCGATTCGTATTTTAATCAAACTTCGGGGTATATTTGTAATTTATCCTTAATTTTAATACATTAACAAATTTTAAAAAAATTAATTAAAATAAACAAAAAATTAATAAAAACAAACAAAAAAATTGTTTAAAATAATATAATTTAAACCAAACAAACTCTTTATTTTGAATGGAACTGAGGTTGATCAATCCTCGGCCCGGCCCAATTGACAGGCGTCAGTGGTCTATTGACTAATTTCACAATATAGGCAAGTTTGGCCTATTTGATGCAATTATAATTTTTTTTTTAAAATTTGTATGATGTAGAGTTTATTGACTAAAATAAATCCATCCTAAAAAACTTAGTTTATTTGGTATATTTATAATATTTTTTTGATTTTTATAATAACTTCTTAAAATGCCTAAAGTTAATTTTTTTAGCAGAAAAATATGCCAAATGGGCTAAAAAAGAATTAGAAAAAATATGTTTTTTTAGCTAATAAGTTGACTTTTTAGTCAATGCGAAAGGAAACCTTACGCTATAGTATGAGACAATTGTTTTTGCAATAAAAATTTATTATCTGAAAGTTGTGATATAGTCATTTTAATTTCTCTGATCTGTTCCAAACAGATTCATTATTAGGCTATAATTGAAGATTTTAGGATTATAAAAAACTATAATAATGCACTACTGGACCTTTTCATTGTGGACAAAGATAGGGCCTATATAAGTGGATTGCATTTGTGAGTTTGTTTGTTAAAAAGCCCAAGCCCTTAACAGAGGCAGTTCAAAACTTGAAATTGACATTTTGCTTTCCTCTCAAGTTTCAGCTTCCATTCCAACCTGGTAAGAAAAGCCCTCCCCAAGATACGGTGTTGTTTGGTGTAACTGTTAAAACAGATTATAGATTATAACTTAACAGATTATAAATTATGACTTTAATCAGAAGTTGTTAATCTGTTTGATATAGCTGTTGGATTATAGATTTAAGTTGCTGAGTAATGTTTGTTAAATAAGCTGTGGAGTAGTTTTTTCAATTAACTTTTGTTTTTTATTATTCACTATTTGTCTACATTTCTCATAAAAAATAATAATAATATTTTATAGTCTATTTGGGTCTTTTTCTATTTTTTAAAAAATAAAAAATAAAAAATAAAAAAAATTTAAGAATATAACCGTAAATTAATATGTCCACAGCAGAAGCTGATAATCAGAAGCAAGGAGTGAGCAGCTTCTCAGAATCAGTGTTTTTGACTTAAAATAAGTTGTTAGAATCAGAAACTGTTTGAAATAAGTTTAACCAAACAGTTCAAAATAACTTTTTAAAACCTAGAAGTTATAAATTGGCTCAAAAAAGTCCCACCAAACACTCCCATTAATAACACCAAGCAATCTCTAGTTTTGTGTGAGTTTTTATTCTATGGTTTATAAGAAAATCAAAAACTAAAAATATTATTAAATTCTGAGTAATATTATACATAATTTAATTTCTTATTATATTTTTTTATTTCTAAACACAAAATAATAAGATCCATCTTAATAAAAATACCATAATAAATGAGGTTGTGTGTAGCATTTTTCTTAAATGTAATTTTAAATGGTTCAAAAACCCAACTTAGGAGTTAGTTGATTCACAAGTTCAGCTTTGAAAAATATTTTGTAATTATGTTGTGTTTGATTGGGGGATTTGAGAAGGGATTTGGAAAGGGAAATAGAAAAGGTAGGTGAAATATGAATAAAACATGTCTAAATTTCATTTAGTTTCACACATCTTTTTCCTTTCCCTTTCTAAATCCCTCATTGAATCCCCAACCAAACACAACATAACAGAAGTTTGAATCGCATGAAACATATAATCCCTTTGGGCCATCAAATCTGTACTTGATAAATACCCAATATGTACGAGAGGGGGATTGCATATATTTGGAGATTAATTATAGGACAAAACATCGATACCCTCTTTACGTATATCCTTAAAGAACCAAGGATTCAAGTCAACATAAGAATGTATCGATCGCCCCAGATGTCACTCCATCTCTTTAAAAATTATAACTACGGTCATTTTCTTGGTTTAGGGATTACCATGGTGTGGTCCATTTGAATTTCAGGTAAAACACAACTTAGGTTATGACAATCAACAAGATACATGGAAGTTGATGGAGAGTACTTCTGCAGATTAAAAAACAGCCAGAGAGAAAATTACTGGGGAGAATGGAAACAAAACAAAAATAAAAAAAATAATAATTGAAACTTGATAACTCTTCAGAGACGTCTTTCTTAAATATTAGTACTCAACATTACAGGTATTTCATGATACAAATAATATATTTTACTACCAAGCATACATTGACCCAAAAAATAAAAAATTAGAAAAATAAATCAAGCATTCTCTGTTACATATCCTGTAGCTTCTTTGTGATTGTTCCACAAATCTGATATTATGGTTGAAATCATCTCTTTGAACCCTCCCAAAACATCTGGCAAATCTTTGAACAACCCGTCAAGCGAATTCCTTGTCTGTTCAACTAGTCCTCCTAGCACCAACCCAGTAGCAGCTGCAGACCCTGAAACACCCTCAACAACAAGATTAAAAAGACTCAAAATGAGATTGCTAATTGCATCCACTGCCAACCCAACCAAATACTCAATCAATGACTTTATCAATTCCGCCACTTGTTCTAACCCGCTTTGGAAGGCTTCACTGGGGACTTTGAAGGCTTGGATCATTTACATGATAAAATATGCTGTCGCGTTGAAGATTAACTTAGTGATTAGGTTTAATAATGTGCTTAAGGCTGTGAAAATAAGATTTATGAGGAAAAGAACCATGTTTGCTTGGTGGGAAAGAGAAGAAAAGGAAGAAGAAGAAAAAGAAAAGAAAAAGAGAGACTTGAGGAGGAAGGTGTGGGGGAGTATTTTATGACTGACAGCACGTGGCTAAGGTGACACCGAAGTGTCAGTCGAGGTGCCACGTGGTCTGGTCACATGTTGAGATGATCTCGGCTAGGCCGAGGTAATTTGCAGAGGTACCGAAATCTAGGATTTGGCAGATAAGGGACAAGAGTCCTAGAACAGGGGAGGATCTCAGTCTGGATAGAGATAAGACTCAATAAGAGTTTATCTCCATCTAGATGAGGGTTCAAGATAAGCATGGAGCTTGAGTCCATTGAAATGGGGCTTCTAAGGGAATCAGGTCATTGCTGGTTATAAAAATAGGGCAACCCCGTAGGTCTCAGGTATATGTGATATATGGTGAGCATTGAATTGTGAGTTAAATACTTGAATTGATATCTTTGAGAAATTATTGACTTTATCTTCAGAGTGCTCCCGGGTGGACGAGTCACCACCGGATTCTCATATTCTTGTGCAGGTTGTTGGGCTTAATCTATTTTGCTAGTGTTCTCCAGCTGAGTTCCCCTTTTGGTTGTGTGGTCGGAAATCAACACCCACAATTTGATGTCGTTTATGAGAACTTAAGGAGAATAAATAGCCAACAACAAACAAGAAGAAAAGATTGGGGACGATATCCACAGTGAGAGTGGTGAGCATGTAGATCCCAACGTCAGGGAAGAAAATTGCAATGAAAGAGCACAAGATCCGAATTCTAGGGAGAAGGACGACGGCAAAGAGGGTAACGCCCCGAAGAAAGCTGGCCAAGATGAGTATTACAATAAAAGCGACCTCCAGATATGGAAGGATAAATGCATGAGAAGAGACGGCGAGATGAAAAGGATGGCAACCAAGTTGGTAGACCTACAGTCGGTTATCAAATTCATGATGCAGAACAATGTGATGCAACCACTGTTCCCGTTATAGGACACGCCGGTACCAACGGCCAAGATTGATGCCCAGAAAGGGGACAGAAAACAATCCTAGTAGTCCTGCAGCATAGCAAGGAAAAAGAGCACTTACATCGGCCTTCACGGGATATCGAGCGAGCAGAGTCAATGAGAGGTGAGTCGCAAAAGACTCATCATACCAAGGGAACTTATGTCAGAGAACCTCGGCATGTCTAAGGAAAGGGCATGTGTTTTGATACAGTAAATGAAGAGATGTCCAAGAGGACATACAAAGACACTGGGAGCAACGCACTAAAAAGGCTAAAATCTATTGATAACCGAGCTCCCAGTCGAACGAAGGAGGATTTGAGAGATTATCTCCAGAGGAAATGGCTCAACGTTGAGGTCACATCTCCCGTCAAGTCGAGAATGCCGTTCTTAATAGAGTTGAATAGGTTTGAGGCCCCAAAGAGGTTCCATACGTCGTGGTTCCAGATTTATGACGGTAAGTCTGATCCGAACTTTCATGTCGGCTTATATTTAAATTCGATGGCTTTGTGTACCGGGAACGAGCGGTTACTGTGCAAGGTGTTCCCTTCATTTTTGGGGGAAATCGCATCGGATTGGTTCCACAAGATGCCGAAAGGAATTATGAAGAATTGGGAAGGCCTGGCCGAGATGTTTGTGGCCAGATTTGTAACAAACAAACTGCAGCCACTAAGGGAGGACTCCTTGCTGGCTTTGAACATTAGCGATGGTGAAAGCCTCAGGGCTTACGGTAAGAGATATTACAAGGTGTTCAACCGAATTCCTGCTTGCAACCAGGAGTTGGCAGTCGTGTTTTTTAAGAACGGCTTGGGTGATGAATGCCTTCTTCGAAAATTGCTGGCCAAAACTCTACCAAAAAGCATGGAAAAGCTCATAGCACGGATCGAGAAGTATGCCAGAGTAGAAGAGCACACACAGGGGACGAAGACATCAAAGCAGGAGAAGATAAATGACTCGTCGAAGCGAGGCTGAGGTAATATTGGTTTTAATAGGCAGAAAATAGGGTTGAGGGTTGCACAGGCAGTCATTACTGTATTCAGGATCCTGGTCTACAAAGTTCTGGAAAGGATTAGGAACCAATCGTATTATAGAGCATCGGAGAAGATTCTTGGCAAGTTTATGGGAAGGAGCCTTGGGAAGCATTATGCTTACTATAATGAGGATGGGCACTTGATCAAGGATGTAGGGCTCTGAAGACACACTTAGAGGATCTGGTTAGACAGGGTCACCTGAGAGACCTAGTAGATGAGACCAGTGTCGCGACCCAAACCCGCCCCTAAGGGTCTAGCATCATAACCGGCCAGTAATCCGTAAATACCAAAGGCCTGCTTAACAGTGATGACAATAATACAGTATAAAGGGGATGGCGGAAACCAATCAGTAATAAAAAGATGTCCAATGAGCTGTGAAAACCTGAATGGAAAAAGACTTTTATGGACAAAACCAAATTCATAGGCATAAACCAAAAATACATGTACAAAGTAGCATATAAGTTAGGGGATTGATCCCCCCCATCATAATTGTACATTCAAAGTCTTAAACATTCTTTACATTAACAGAGACAAAAAGGGTGAATCTGAAGCACCCTAGATAGCCTTAACTCGTGTAGGTTCGGAACCTCGATATGAGGCACAATGGTTGGCTTGACAAAACAAGAGTCTAAGTCGACGCCTCTAGCTCTGGTCCGGTGCTTGGCCACCTGCATATATATATAAACTGTGAGCTAAAGTCCAGTGAATAACAAATGTGTAAAGAGGCTAAGAGTGAATGTCCTTTCAGTAATTGAAACAATCATTTGCATTAGTAAATCAGTTATTCAATCAGTGACTCATATTTCAAGTCATATCAGTCATTTAGGAATCATAACAGTCATACGTGGTACATCCAATAGCAGAACAGTACAGTAAGTCTTAATAGACCGAACAGTCAGTTGATGGCTATCAAAACAGTAAACAGTAGTAGTTTCAAACATTGGAACTGACAGAGATCTCTGTAACAGTAGCAGTAACAGTAACAGTAGCAGTAATAGTCAATTGCTATGGATGCCACGAGTACAGTTCGTAAAATAGGACAAACATTCATTCAGTAAACAATATCATTTCAGAAAGCAGTACAGTTAATCATTCAGAAAATAATTGTAATTGAGCATAGCTTTACAACATTGTTACTCACAGATTACTGGGCTATTGGCAGGCTAATCAGCGTCCTTGGATGCCAAACCTACACAGTTGCAGAACAAACACATACTAAATTACACACCCAGAATTAATAACTTAGCCCCTTGCTTGCTTTGGTGTGGTTCTATAGCAATATCCTCAATAAGATGCCTTATACATGGCCTAGGAATGCTTAGCATGAAATGAGGATGCAAGAATGTACTTAAAAACATTTTTCAAAACTTGCTGAAAACAGGGGTCTCACTCGAGCATGGCTTCTTTCGCTCGAGCGGACATACAGGATGTGCTTGGTCGCTCGAGTGTAGACTCCTTCGCTCAAGCGATTTGCAAAAATATGAAAAGTACTGGTTGCTGAAAATTCCCGCTCGCGTCTGCACACGCAAAAACTTGAGAGCTTGCAATTTACGCCTGAGCTAGCATTCTGTCGCTCAAGCGAAAGTCAGAAAACAAAGGTAGTCGATCAAGGGTAGAATCCTTCGCTCGAGCGAGGAAGCCAAATTCTGGATTTTCCATATTTGCTCCCAAAGCTCAAACCATGGATCAAACATTTCAAAACTCATCTTTTTGGGCCAATTTTCTGGAAAATACTTAGAAACTCATAAGACAACATGTTTTGAAGATCATTTCATAAGATTAAAGCCCAAGAGTGTGTCAATTGCACCAAATTTTTATGTAAACTTTATGAACAATGCAAGAACGTAACATGCATGAAGCTTTTTGATCTTGAGCTTCTCAAAATATGATCAAAAGCAATATTCAACTCAAAAACATGGTGAATTCTTGAATCACAACTGAATATGAACATGCATGTGTGAATTTTCATGAAAATAATCTCAAAATTCAATGATATGGACATGTATGCATGAATTGATTCTCAATCCTACTCTTTAGGCTATTCCTTGACTTTAGTCTCCAATTTTTCCATGAACCATGCATGCAACAACTTAAATTCACAATCAAGAGGATAAATTCCTACCTTAAGCCTTGAATTTCCAAATGTGGTAGCTCAATTATGCAAGTCTCTCTTAATTCCTCTAAACTTTAAGCAATTGCCTAGTTGAATCCAATTTTTCTTCCAACTCTCTCTCTCTCTCACGTTTTGTGCAAGAAGATGGAGGCTAATAGTGCCAAACATATATGAAATAAGAACAAAACAATGGCCTTGAGGAGTCCACTCAATGGCAAGCATGTAATTAACTTAGGTTATATCAATTAGCATTATTTATTCTAATTTAATCATTCCCAATCGAATTTCCATTAAACCTACCATAAAATTCTATAAATCCTAATTAGCATATAACGCAAATCAATTTCTGAATCGGTCGCCGATAAGGCTTTCAATTTGTAAACCGAAAACAAAACATGAACAGATCGTTCTATACCAAATAGATAGAAATACAATTAAGACAACACACTCACATAATCAATGTAGGATTTCATCTTAATCATTTACTTGTCATGCTTAATCATGAATTAACGCTAATCATAAGTCAGGGTTGTCACAACCAGGACAAGAAAAGAGCAAGCAAGGTTACCCTAAGCACTGACAGCACCACCTCCACCATCGCCACCGCTACCGTAGCAAGCAGATGGACCTCTGATGATCAATGTAATTCACTTGAAGGTCAATGAGAATGATGTACGAAGGGAGACTCAGAAAGTGAGGCACCTGCAGCATGTGTATCAGGTCCAGCAAAAGAAGCCATGGACAAATGAGTACCAGGGACCAATGGTCTCTTTTACTGAGGCAGGCATGGATATGGTGCAGCATCCACACAACGATGCCTTAGTGATAACACTAAAGATTAGAGAGTGCCAGGTGAAGCACATACTGGTTGATCAAGGCAGTTCTTGTGACATCATTTATGTTATATATTACAAGGAATTTGGCCTTCACCTTGATGATCTGGAATAATCCAACAGCCCGATGGTTGGATTCAACGGAATGCCGGTGTGGCCTCTAAGAGCCATGAATTTGGAGGTGCAAGTAGGCACGAAGAAGGTAAACGCAAAGTTTACAGTAATTAACAACCCCTCCTCTTACAATGTTATCTTGGATAGACCATGGTTACATGCAATGAGAGTTGTTCCTTAAAGATTACATCAGCTGTTACGATTCCCAACCGAACATGGGCTTGAAGAGGTCAGAGGGGATCAAGTGCAGGAAAAAAATTGCTCTATGATAGCAATGAAGTCTACCTGCAATGTTTGAGAAGCAAAGACAGCAAAAATTGAAGACGAGGACATAGAGATCTCAGATAATGTCGGCAAAGAACCAGCCAACAAGAGTGAGGAAGCTTTGAAGAAGATTCTGGTCCAAGAAGATGATAAAGAACAATTCTTCTTTCTTGGCTCAGGTATAGCTGAGGAGGAAGAAAGGGATTCAGAGGCTTTCTTGTGAGCAAACATAGAAGTGCTTGTCTAGATGCCTTATGAGATGCCAAGCACCGGCCCCGAGATCACTTCCCATAGGCTCAATGTAGACAGACCGGTTAAACCTGTCATCCAGTGGGTAAGGATACAGACATTAGTACATGTGGAGTTAGTTGAGAAGGAAGTGGACGAGTTGTTAGAAACCAAGGCCATTTGGGAGGTGAACTACCCAACCTGGCTGTCCAACACAGTAGTTGTGAAAAAGAAGAACGTCAAGTGAAGGGTTTGCGTGGACTTCACCAGCCCGAACAAGGCTTACCTCAAGGACAGTTTCCCACTACCCAAAATTGATCAGTTAGTAGATGCCACTTCAGGGCATAGAATGATGAGTTTCCTAAACGCATACAAAGGTTACCACCAGATAGTAATGTATGCTCTGGATGAAGAGAATACGACATTCACCCCGAAAGGACTCTATTGTTATAGAGTGATACCTTTCGGGTTAAAGAATGTAGGAGCAAACTACTAGTGGTTAGTAACCAAGATGTTTAAGCATCTTATTGGGAAGACAGTAGAGATTTACATTGACGATATGGTCGTGAAGACCAAAGAATCTGGGAATCATCTGGCCAACTTGAAGGAATTCTTTGACATCCTAAGAACATATCGGCTCTAACTCAATACTTCGAAATGTACATTTGGAGTTGGGTCCAGTAAGTTTCTGGGATACTTGGTCACCAGGAGGGGCATAGAATCAAGCCCAGATCAGATCAAGGCTATCCTTGATTTGAAAAGCCCGACGTCAGCCAAGCAGGTCTAGATTTTGACTGGTAAGGTAATAGTCTTGAATAGATTTATTAGTCAAAATTCTGATAAATGCAAGCTGTTTTTTCAATTGTTAAAGAAGGCCACAGATTTCTTATGGACAGAAGAGTACGAAGTCGCCTTGGCCGACTTGAGAAGAATTTTTCCTATACTTGGCAGTTTCAAACCACACAATAAAAGCGGTGGTAATCTGAGAAGAGGAGGGAAAGCAAAAGGCAGTATACTATGTGAGTAAAGTCATAGCAAGTGTAGAAACCAGGTACTTACCCCTGGAAAAATTGACACTAGCCCTGGTGCTTCCAAAAAGTTGAATCACTAGTCTAAGCCCACAAGATTGTGCTATTGATTGAGCATCCCCTGAAGTCCTGTTGCAGCATGGAGATTTGACAAACAGAATAGGCAGATGGGCAGTGGTGCTGGGCCAATCCGACTTGGAGTTCAAGCCTAGAACAACAATCAAGGGCAAAGTACTGGCCGACTTTGTGGCCAAGTTCACTCCTAGCGCAATCCCAAGGCGGGCTTTGGTAAAATGCGGCTTAAGATGTCTATGGGAGCAGAAATAGACCCAGTGAGGGCCAAAGGACCCCACTCCAGCAAAACATAAGAAGGTAGAGAAATCAAATCCCTGCGACATCTACATCAGCGACTCATTCTGCCTGTTTGTTGATAGAAGTTCAAACCGTCAAGGAGCAGGGGCAGGAATAATGCTGGCATCGCCAGATGGGTGAATGATTGAGCAATGTATTCGTTTGGGGTTCAATGCCTCAAACAACGAAACAGAGTATGAGGCGCTAATTACCGGACTGAAACTAGCTGTAGCCATGGAAGCCGATGAGGTGATAGTTTTCTGTGACTACCAATTTATTATGAATTAGGCAACGGGCGAGTATGCAACCCGAGATGAAATGATGATAGCCTATGTCAAAGAGGTTGTGAGGCTGCTAATACTGTTTGAGAATTGTCAGCTATAACACATTAGCCGAGATGATAATAGCTATGCTAACGCCTTGGTAAACCTCGCTAGTACAATAAAGTCAAGGGAACCAAGGACAATTATGGTTTATTATCTGATAAGACTAAGTGCAGAGCCTCTGATAATAGAGTACGAAGCAATGTGCGTGGAAATGGGTCCTAGTTGGATGGACGCCAAGAGGGTAGACTGCTAGACAACCGAAAAGAGGCACACAAAACCAAGTTAACACTACAACAAAAATAGTCTTTGGAGACAAAAACTAATGACGGAAATAAATTTTGTCACAAAATACGTACCTTTTAATGACGAAAATAATATTTCGTCTCCAAATGTACCATTTTTAGAGACAAAAATAAAATTTCGTCACCAATCTAAATACATAATAAAAAAATTAGGTGACGAAATTATTTTTCATCATTATTTATATTTTTTTTGTCACCAAAGATTTTCCCGCTAATTTTTTCGAAGGGTGTCAAAATTTTGAGACTTTTGGTGAGGAAAAAATTAGCCACCAATTATAAAATTATTAATGACGAATATATTTTTGTCACCAATAATTTTTAATATTTTAATATTATTTAGTGACAAAACTATTTTTGTGGTCAATATTTTTATCTTTGGTGAAGAAATAATTTTGTTACCAATAAATGGTTAAGTTGCTTAATATTTTAGAGGGAAATTAATAAATTGGCGCCTATAGAATCAAAGGGGGAAAATGAGAAGAGAGGGAGACGACAGAGGGTTCGAAGGGTAAAGGAAGGGTTTCAATGTCTCTCTTTGGACACTTCGACGGTATGGCAAGACTAGTTCGGCGATGATAACGATCAACGGTACGTACTCATCTCATCTCATCTCTTCTCCCTCAAACATCTACATACCTAAACGATTGTCAAGCATAAGCTTATAATCACTCCCTTTGATGAGGCTAAGGCCGCGAATGGCAAGAACGATCTCGCGGTGGAGATGGTCGGCGTAGATGAGGTAGGGAGGGGCGTGGCCATGGGTTTGTTGGGGTTGAGGCAGTTGAGGGGAATTAGGGGTGCCTCTCTCTCTCTCTCTATACATATATGTATGTATATATGTGACTGTTTTCAGATTCTGATGATTCTTTCCTCTGCTACCATTACTTTGTTCACAATTTAACTACAATTTCTCAATTCAATCTTCACATGTTTTAGGGCTATTTGGATTCATTTTTATATCTTAATCTGTATATGCATATGTGAAATTGCTATTTCAAACAATTGTTCATTTTTATTGATAAAGTTTTCCCCTTTTTTCAAATCTTGAATAGTTTTCTTGTGTTATGAGCTAATTTCCATCTACTCTACTGGTTTTTAGCATTCATTTTTTAAGTATTTGGATATGGATCAAGCAGATGGTATAGGCTTTTCTAAATTTTAATTTTATTTTATAGCTGCTGATATATATTGTGCACTTGGGTCATTGTAATTCAGACATTTTGTCTATTCCAAGCTTGTGTTTATTCTTTGGTGGGATGAAAGAGTTGGAAATCTTATTAGAGGGAAAGGAAATGAGGAGAGGGAGGGGATTTAATGGATCATCTAGATGGATAAGCTTATGGCTGTAGATAATGGAAATAAACAGATACAATTGAGAAATGGAAAGGTTAAGGGGAGTGCTGATGAGCATAGAAATGGAGGATGATAAGGGTACAAAAGGCCAAATAAAACAAGAGTCTTGGTAGGGATCTCTAAAACAAGAGTCTAGCTAGGGTTGTGCCATAGGTGTTTGATTCTGCACATATCAACATCTGATATGTAACAGTCCATCTCATTAGGGATAAATTTAGGGGTCTCAAGCTTTTTCATAATACAATATTGGAAAAGGCCATGAGGAAACAAGCAACTAGAGACACAAAGATGCTCTCATGTAGGAGAGAGTTGTCTTATGTATCGATGTATAATACTGACATAATTTCCACCTCCCACACGGAAAATAAAAATTTGTTTTTACTTTCAGATCAAGGTCAATTCTTCAGGTCATAACTTGTGTTGGCTTCATACTAAACTTGCTTCATTATCCTTTCCAGTTCTGATTGAACATGTCGTAGACACTCCATTTTTGACCGTCCTCAAGACTTGGATGTCATCGTTTGAACACTCGATGATCATCCATGTTTGTGTTCGTTTTGAGTTCTCGGAAGTCTCGGTTGCGTACCTTGCCTTAAGATCTCTCAACTTATTTGTTTAGTGCTTGGTTGTGGACCAAATACTTGTGTTTTTGGCTTCTGAGGGTAGGAAGTGGCCTGTTAGCCATCTCTTCAACCCACCGGCCATGGCCTGAAGCCACCAGCCTTGTTTTCTTGCCACCAGCCAAATGTATTGGTCGATTGGCACTGTATTTGGTCGGCCGGCCATTTTCTTGGTCGATCGGCCACTTTTTCTGGCCGAGGCATTTTCTTTGCCTTTTTCAGGCATTGTGCATGCCAGCTATGCCAGCTGGTGAGCACAAACTCTGCCCTCCATACACGTGTATGGAAGGATTTCATCCTTACACTTAGCTTCCCTTGGAAGCTTGGAATTGGATTTCCTATAAGAGGAGGGCCTCCCCTCCCTTTCCAGAGGTTGAACAATCTGAGATATTAGAGATATATCGCTCTCTCTCTATATTTGTGTGTAATAGTGTTCTAAAGGGTGTTTTTGTTCATATTTTTGCACTAAGGCACCTAGTGTTACACTTTCCTTTAGTTACTGAGGTGCTAAGGTGTTGATTTCAGAGTTTTTGAGTTGGTTTTGATCAGAAGGAGGTGCTGGAGTTGGTGTTCTTGAAGTGTTCTTCAAGGGTGAGAAACTACTCTTTTATTCCCCATTTTTGCTTAAGCTTTTAGCAATACTTGCATACTGTTTTAAGCTTAGTGTCTAACTGAAAAAAGTTCTTTATTTTCATGCTTGAGATATTTGTTTAAGGTTACTTTTGGGTCGGGGGTTGTCTACCCCCTCTTAGGCCTTGTTTGGCCTTATTTTGTGACCTTCTTCTTGAGCTTTGAACCCCTTTTGTTTTGACCTTCTCACCACTGAAATCCACAGGATTTTCAGTGGTGGAGAAGTGGTTTTGAGGTCTTGTATAGGGGAGGGACACCCCCCTCTCCTTATGTCTCATATGCTTGTGTTAATGGCTCATAATGTGAGCAAGTTTACTTAGCATGTCTTGGTTCTATTTCAGCACTTTTTAGTGACTTTTAGGACCTGCCTTAACTCTATTCCATGTTGGTTTGATTGCATCTTGCACGCTTCACATACTTGTAAAGTAATCTTGCATGTTTGCATAACATGCATCTTGTGTTTGGACTAATATTCTTGCATGTTTTGGCTCGACTCCAAGGAGCTTTCCCTCATGTTTTACCATGATTAAACTCTATTTGGTGTTGTTTGGACCATGCATGCATTGTTTTGTATAGCCATGGTTCAACTTGGCTTGTTAGCTTTGAGCATCTAAGCCATTAGCATGCATTGCTCATACCATTCTCATGATTTGGCATCTTTTGAAATCATATTTCAGTCCATGTAGTGTAGCCACACACTCATGTTTGCCATCCTTTCAATACTTTAAAGAGTTGTTGTTTTGTGCCTTAAGATTAGGTCATTGTGTATGTCTCCATAATTGGGTCTTTGGGATGCCATCTCATTGGGTTTTGGGGCTTATTTTGACATATTATAACTCTATTTTTCGTTGCATAATTCATGCCATGTTCGGTTGTGATAGGTGCAGTGTAATGCATCCTTTGTAGTCTTGCATGCCCTTTGTTTTGTGCCTATCTTTTAGCATGTTTTGGCCTTGTTCCATACATGTTCTAGCTTTGTTTTGGCCTGCCCTAGGACTATCTTAGGTCACTTTGGCCCTTTGGGGCTTGGTTGATATGGCCATGGCTTGAGCCCCTTGGCTAGTCTCAAGTTTTGGGCTCCTTTGTATGCTTTACTTGCATGGCTTGGTTGATTTGGCATCATCCCTTGCACATTTTCAGAGCTTATCATGCTTGTTATTTGTCCATATTTGTCTCTTTTAAATGTGCTTAAGAGTCGCCCCTTTTTATGCCTAAGTGTTGGACCCTTACATGTGCATGTTTGGGTGCGTTTTGTCCATCATTCCTTGGCACTTTGGCTACTGTTTTTGGTACGGCTGAGGTCTATCCATCTTTAGTGTAAGTCCTTGAATCATGCATTTGTGTATTGTTATATGCTTATCGCATTGCAAGTTGTTGCATCCTTATGGTTGGTGTCATTGTTGCATGCCTATCACTTTGTGTATTTTCATATCTAGGTCGCATTGTAGTATTGCATACTTGTTGCATTGCTATGCTGTTTGCATGTTAGGTTGCATCAAATCGCATTTGGCATGCTCATGTTACATTGTCTTACACTCCCATATTGCATTGTACTTGGTTACATGTATTGCATTTTATTTGGTTTGTGGTGTCAAACCAAACATGAGGAACGAAGGACGTTCGTACTTGAAGTGACGAAACGTACCTCAATCCTCGGTCGCCGACGCTTTGATCAAGCATGATAGAGTTCTAGGCATTCATGTGTTTTGGTGCATTCACTCCACATTGATTTGCACACTTGGCACCTTTGGTTATCATGCATTGAAATACGTGATTGGTGGTCCGAGGGTCGAGAGCCATACTCCCTTGAGTTCATAGTATGATAGGGAGGGTGGTCGTGCACACATTGTCTTGTAAATGCCCTACCATGCATCGTTTGTCCTCTGCTGCAGCAAAAACAGCATTCTGCAGGAAGGGATGGCCGGTCGGCCATCTTCAGTGCCGGCCGGCTAACTTAATCTGGCCGAGAGCTCCACTTTTGGTCAATGACCATTTTTCCATGGCCAGTGACTTCATCTCTTGGCCGGTGACCTCCCACAGTGCTCAGGGAGTGTTTCAGAAGCATCTTAAGGATTTTCACAATTTTCAAAGATGCAAAACAGTGCAAGCAGAGGCAACATGTGACATGGCAACGGGTTTCCGAGCGAGGCAATCGAGCATGCATCATTCAATCATTTCGAGGCGGAGCTGCGACGGCCTCTTTAGTTTCATACTTAGATTGTTTTGTAATTAATTTGTTGATTAATTAAGAGTTTGTAATAATTAATTAGCTAGGATAGTTGATTTATTATTTAGTTTGTATTATTTATTCGGACCCTCCGTCGAGAGGGCGAATTTGTAATAAGTGTGCGTGCGTGTGTGAATGTCTTCCAACCCCAGGTCTTTCTCCTTTTTACTTACCTGCTTTTGATGGTTAGTTTTAAGTCATGTTTCAATTAGCATGCTTATGTTAGCATGTTTGCATACATTCATTCGTATTGCACGCACCGGGCTCGGCGCATCATACTAATTTCATAGTATTTCAATTCCAACTTGAATACGTGTATCTAGTTGTCGCATTTCACATGCCATTCTTAGATTAGCCGAGCCTATTCTAGTTGCATTTTGCATGTGTTGCATTAGCCATCTTAATATGAACTAGGATCATGCATGATTTCTAACTAGCTATTGTTTTGGCTCGGAGTACTAGGTAAGTGTTTACGCTTTAGCATACAGCATGTGTGTTAATGTTGCCATAAAAGCATGCTTGCCATGAGGCTAACTACTTATATGATATAACTGCCTGAATGCCTGTGGGCAGAGGTTAGATTACTTGAATTGGAACAATTCATTAAAATGTGAGTTTTAAGCCCACCTGATTGTGGCAAAATCATGTTTTCTAAGCCCACTTGAGGGTGGCAAATCCACGTCTTAGCCTACTTGCGAGTAGCACCTTCAAACCGCTTTAAAAAAAAACATGAGATGTTTTGTTCTAACTTAGGCGATCCAGTCTATACTTGTATGCTGTGCGCATCGCATAGTAATTCTAGGCTAATACACCGGAATAAGAACACATGTGTTTTTTCAAAACAAAATATCATGTTTTAGTACAGGCCGATCTTTGATCGGGCGAGCGGGGGTGCTCATAGATGACCTTCCCCAATCGTACCCAAGTTCCCAAGCCGAGACAACTTTGGTGATGACGGACACCTGGCCTTAGGCAACGAGTCAAGGTTTCCTAAATTTTTCCAAAATAAATATTTAGGTGGCGACTCTGTATTTGGCAAAGCAGTCCATGTTTGGCATTTCTTTCTTAAAAATCAAATTTTCAAAACGATTTGCCGGATTTGGACTCTTTGGTGATTTATCAATCTCACATCCCACATTGTGAGATCAGATTAAGAATCGTGACAAATGAGTCCGAACTGTAGTAGCATGAGGCCCTCGGGGCACGCCTACACATGTGCCAGTGGATTGCATCAGTTTTTATATATGGCTCTTGTTAAGATGGCTTAAAAAGATTATACATTCTTTATTATATGTTCTTTCAGGCAAAATGTACAATCTATATAAGCTTCTTAACATGTGCCTTAAGGGCACACATTGAACAAATCCTTTTTGTATTTGCAGTTCTTGACTTACCTAAGCACTTTTAGTAAATTGTATATCCATTGATTATCACTTGTTTGTGCTCTTCATCCGCATGATATACTCTCCCATAAACACGAACATGTTCAAAATGAATTTCTGTGAGCATGAATTGTTTTGCCTTTATGACTTAGTGGTATGTTTAATACTAACTGTGTTTATAAATAGGGGTTCTCATGAGCAGCAAGCTCAGCCAAGTCCACAAGAGATTCCTACAAATTCATGATATCCTCCATTTGTAGTTAGCTCTCCAAGTTCTTCCTGCCCAACAACTCCTAGTAGCACCTCTTCTAGTAGCTTCAGTGTACAAAGGCCTGCAGATCGACCAGAGTCACAATCTCATGTTTCGCCTGCAGAGGCTACTGGCATTATTGTTCTGTTAAAGGATAAGAGGTAAAGCTCATGGATCCCTAATCCATTATTATTACATTGCTAATTATTATTTTGTAATCATGATATGGATCATGTATCATTGTTATGATATATCATATTGTGTATCATTTAGATGCATTAACAAATTGGGTTCTTCTTGCCTAATTGAATAATATTCACCTCTTTCCTGAATAATCAATGGGGTTTTACCTTACTAATGAACATGCTCATGTAACATATTATGCTACGCTGCAGTATGTCAAGCGCTTTAGCTGCTACAAGAATCCAGATTCTGTCAGACAAGCTCGAGAGTATCATTTAATTATATGAAAATATTGCAACTTTATTTCTATTTTCTGAACTGTAACAGACATGTAGATGAGCACCTCCATTTTTTTGCTTTTCCTTTTCTTTATAGTATATTAGTTTGCTCAAAGATTGGATTGGACTGCTACAATTAATATTGTTGGTATAAAGAGACAGAAGCTTAACCATTCTTCTCCATCCTGAATCTTGTAAAAACCCATTTCCCATCATAATCGTATGTCCTTTATAATTGATGCCTGGAACTTTAGCAAGGATGCATTATGCGTGTAAAAGCCTAATCCAACAAAACAAGGGGAGAAAACATGGGTGAGGGGGACTAAACCTGAATAGTTCAATTTATGTATATAATTGACGCACTCACCTATTCATGACTGGTAGTTTTATGAATGAGTCTTTCTTCGAAGTGAAAGTTGATGCCAACATATACATAGCCTTGTATCCTTGTGGATTATAAGATGTGCCAAGGGGTAGCACTAGGTGTATGAGTATGAGGTTAGCTGACCCCATCAAATTGGAAAAAACAAAACTAAAACTAACTTTATTTGTAATGTATTTGTGAGCTTTGAGTGGGTTTTTCATGTGATCCCATTGATCTGAATGAAAACTTACGTAAAAATAGAATCTTAGAGTCATCCTAGTAGACCAAAAAAAAAAAAAATACAAATTAGGATTTAATTTTTTTAAAATTGAGCAAAATTGAATTGGGTTGAAATTAAACATTTTTTAATGAATAATTTCATTTGGTCTGATGTAATTCAACTTATGGGTAAATAAAACTAAATTGACCCCATTGGACAAAATTCCTAGAGATACCATTGGGTGTGCCATGAATTTCGAGTTGTAAGATATGTGAAAAATTGATGGGGAGATCATTTTATGTAGACTTTTTAGGCACTGCAGTGGATTGAGAGTTTTCCAAAGTGGTGCTTCTAAGAAGAAACATAACGTGGGCTTGACATCCACATCCCATATTTTTATTAATATGGAATTTTTGGTTGCCTAATAGATCCAGATTCAATGGAAATCATGGTTCACTGGGGAGATCCGTCTCCTGATTTCAATTATTCTTCTTGTTGAAGATCTCCTACATATGATTGTAGTCTCATGAGCAGGATTACTATAGCACTAACCAGATATGATATATCAAGTTTTTAAAGGACTTTCTTGTAATAATGATACTTTATAATGTTGGTAATTTTCTCAACTCCTAATTCTTGTACAGAGACAGATGATACTTCAACATATTGTGACAGTCAAAATTTGCATGGTGGAGATGTCTATTGTTGAAAATTGGCATTGATTTTTGTACTTTATTGGAAGGTATGTGAAATATGGACTTCTGAAGTACATTTTCCATCTCTACATGAAAAATATATTTCCATTCTGTATAATTTGCATAGGTCATTTATGTATAGTATCTGTTTTCATTATCGAGTTATCTGTGCATTATTCTATTAGCTGATAAACAAAGCCTTGGAGTTAGGTCATTGGTAGTATAACATGTGGAAGTTGTTATCCAGAAACTCTAATCCCATATATAGAGAGAGAGAGAGAGAGCCAAACTTTGATTTGAAGTTTGCAATTTACTCAAGCACTCACCGGCATTACTAGTAGTTTTGTGATTGAAGTCTTTAACTTTGATTTAAATTTTAGAATTTTCTGATGCACTCAATGGCCATGACTGGTAGTTTTGTGATTGAATTATTTCTCCAAGCTGGATGTTAATGCCAACTTATATGTATTCCTTGTGGATTATAAGATCCATGGGAAGGGGTTTATTCATTGGTAGACATTGGTACTTTTCTGTGTTAAGGGAATTCCCATGGTAGTGCTAAAGTCCTCATTTTGTTAGATCAACACTCTCTTCCTTCTTCCTCCAGCCTGCATTGCCTCCTCTCTAGTAACAATTCTAAGACTTACCGTGTGTAACAAATATACTTGAATGCAGACCGTAAAATTTTCTGTTTTGGTCTTATTTGAACTGTTGGTTGGTCTTCCATATTTATGCCTGTTTCAATTTAAAATCTCGGTACAATTAAAGTTTCTTTTAGCATCTATCTTGATTATATTTTTCCATTTATGTGGCTTTCATCCAATAGTGGTACTATTGCAAGTTGCAAGGGAATAAAAAAAAATGTACTAAAATCAAGCAACATATACTATATTGCGACCTGTTAGGGCTAGCTTGAATAGTAAATCCTTAGGTAAACAAAAAGGAGGGCTTAGATTTGAGTCTCTACTTTGCTTGATATGTGAGACTAGCGGGTGGCCACACCACACATATCTGGGGTTTTACTCCAGGGCTCACAAAAGGTGCGATGAGGGGTGCCTGGTTATAAAAAAGAAAGAAAGTGCACTACATTGCAAACTTGCCTTTCAATTGTTACTCACATTGAAGATTAAGTTGAGTATTCATGTAACTTCTACCTCATTCTTCTGATTTATATTCTATGTAGTTGTACAATTTAAATTATTGCTTACCAAAAGATGAACTTTAGTTCTCCATCCTGAACATTAGTTCCCTTTGTTTTGTTGGATTAGGGTTTTAGTTCTCCATCCTGAACTTTAGTTCTTCCCTCCAGGGGGTCGGAGAAAAAAAATAGGCTATCGGGGGACAAAATCTTGTAAAAGCCATGAGAAGGCCCGGGGAACACCTCAAACACCTCAGAAGGGACCAAAGTAAGTTGTGAAAACTTACGGAACTAGAACGGGACTCCCGGTTTGAAAACTAAGTCCAAAAATGTACTTTTTCACACTTAAGCTTCAAAAATAGGCCATCGGAGGCCAAAATCGTGCAACAGCCACGAGACGGCCTGGGAAACACCTCAAACACATCAGGCGGGACCAACATAAGTTGTGAAAACTTACGAAACTAGCACGGGACTCCCGGTTTGAAAACTAAGTCCAAAAATGTATTTTTTTCATACTTAAGCTCGAAAATAGGCCTTCGGGGGCCAAACTCATGCAACAGCCATGAGACGGTCTGGGAAACACCTCAAACACCTCGGGAGGGACCAATGTGAGTTGTGAAAACTTACGGAACTAGCACAGGACTCCCAGTTTGAAAACTAAGTTCAAAAATGCACTTTTTCACACTTAAGCTTGAAAAACAGGTCATTGGAGGCCAAAATCATTTAACAGCCATAAGACAACCTGGGTAACACCTCAAACACCTCGGGAGGGACAAATGTGAGTTGTGGAAACTTACGGAACTAGCACGGGCCTCCTGGTTTGAAAACTAAGTCAAAAAATGCACTGTTTCACACGTAAGCTTGAAAATAGGCTATCGAAGGCCAAAATCGTGCAACAGCCACGAGACGGCTCGGGTAACACCTCAAACACCTCGGGAGGGACCAATGTGAGTTGTGGAAACTTATGGAACTAGCACGAGACTCCCGGTTTGAAACTAAGTCAAAAAATGCACTTTTTCACACTTAAGCTTGAAAAGTAGGCCATCGGAGGTCAAAATCGTGCAACAACCACGAGACGGCTTGGGGAACACGTCAAACACCTCGGGAGGGATCAATGTGAGTTGTGGAAACTTACAGAACTAGCACGGGACTCCCGGTTTGAAAACTAAGTCGAAAAATACACTTTTTCACACTTAAGTTTCAAAATAGGCCATCGGAGGCCAAAATCGTGCAACAGCCACGAGACGGCCCGGGGAACGCCTCAAACACCTCGGAAGGGACTAATGTGAGTTGTGGAAACTTACGAAACTAGCACGGGACTCCCGGTTCGAAAACTAAGTCAAAAATGCACTTTTTCACACTTAAGCTTGAAAATAGGCCATCAGAGGCCAAAATCGTGCAACAGCCACGAGACAACTCGAGGAACACCTCAAACACCTCAGGAGGGACCAATCTGAGTTGTGAAAACTTACGGAACTAGCACGGGACTCTCGGTTTGAAAACTAATTCGAAAAATGCACGTTAAATTGTATATTTTATGGATAAGATAATAATTGTCTAACTTGCATTTTTTTTTTTTTTGTTTCATTTTTTTGTAGATTTGAGATTTGATATGGACATGTTTGGTAATTTGGAGGGCAAATGGTAGCCCATTTTGTGTTTTTGTTCATATTACCTTACATGTATTTTGGTTGTGTTGTAAATTTTATATTTTTGTTGGTATTACAGGGCATGTTTGGTAATCTGCCCTTGATATTTTATTTTTGTTGATATTAGTAGACATATTTTTTGTTGAATATTAGAAGATGTGTTTGGTAATCCGCATGCGGTTGATATTATATTTTTGTGGATATTAGTAGACGTTTTTTGTAGATATTAGGAGACATGTTTATAATCCGCATGCTGTTCATATTGTATTTTTGTGGATAGCGCTGGAATTCGATTATGATGTTTATGAAAATAAACAGATTTTTGTATTCATTTGTAATAAATATTTTATTGAATAGGTTATTGAAATGCGCAGGAAATTGTTATCGAAAAGAAAAAAATTCGAAAGAAAGTAGTCCCCATTTTCAAATTTTTTAATTTTTATTATTGACGAAATAAAAAACGTCGCTATTAGTTTTCAAAAAACATGACGAATAATTTTGTCACTAATGATATAGTATGAAACAAATAATTTCGTCACATTTGCTAAATATTTTGTCTCTAAATTGAAATATTTGGTGACAAAATGTTTTTTGTCATTGAATAATTTTCTTTTTTGCTCATTTTAGTGACAAATTTTTTTGTCACCTTAATCCATATCATTTGTGAGGAAAACTTTCGTCACTAAAATATATTTGGTGACGAAATATTTTGTCGCCAAAAACAATTAAAATAAAATATTATTTTGGTGACGAAATTGATGTTTTAGAGGACGAAAAATTCGACATTTGGAGACGAAACATTTCATCGCCAAAAATGAAAAATAGGCGACAAAACTGTTTTTCGTCACCAGGTACTTTCAGCGACGACGTATAGGCCACGAACGTGGTGACAATTTTTGTTTGTCGCAGATCACTTTAGTGACGAAAATTTGATGTTTGGAGACAAAATCAGTCTGTCACCAAAGGCCTTTTTTGTTGTAGTGTAAAGTCGGCCAGGTTCTGCCTATTAGTAGAAAGCCATTTGTATAGAAGATCCTTTACTGGACCTCTACTCCGATGTGTTCATCCCTCTCAGGTAAAGACTTTTTATATGAAATCCATGAAGGAGTTTATGGAAGCCATGTAGGGGGCAGGTCACTTGCCCATAGAGCCATCTCCTAGGGATACTGGTGGCCATACATGTAAAAAGATGCTGAAGCCTATGTCAAGAAGTATGAGAAGTGTTAAAGGATTGCTCCTTTGATACATCAGCCAGTAGCAGATCTGAACCTAGTGTCCAATCCTTGGCCGTTTGCCTAGTGGGGCGTGGACCTGGTGGGACCATTGCCCAAGGCAACTGGACAGAGAAAGTTCTTGCTAGTAGCCACAAACTACTTTAGAAAGTGGGTAGAGGTTGAACCTCTTGCGAAGATTCGAGATATTGATATGAAGAGCTTCATCTGGAAGAGCATAACAACCAGGTTCAGGATCCCAAGGGCTATTATAGCATACAATGACACTCAGTTTGACAATAAGCTGATTAAGAGCTTTTGTGCAAAATGCAAGATTAAAAGCTATTACTTCACTCCTAATTTTTGCTAGAGTAATGGTCAGGCAGAAGCATCCAACAAGACCATCTTGGATGGGATCAAGAGGAGGCTGGAAGTAGCCAAGGGCAAGTGGGTGGAGGAATTATCCAATGTGCTGTGGACATGTCGGACTATGCCGAGAAGATCAACTAGGGAGTCCGTTTTTGCCGTGGCATATAGCACTAAAGCAGTCATCCCATTAGAGGTTGGCATCCCTGGAATTAGAACTCAGGGAGTGGAGAATAGGACTAACAAGACATTCCTGGCCTGAGATCTGGACCTATTAGAAGAAAGAATGGAGAGAGCAATAATTCGACTGGGGGCATATCAGCAGTAGTTTGCTAGGGCTTACAACAAGAAGGTCAACCCAAGGGATTTTAAGGTTGGGGACCTCGTCCTTAGAAAAGTTGTCGGCAATAAGAAGGATCCCAATGAGGGCAAGCTTAGCCCAAACTAGGAAGGGCCTTACAGAAATCATCTCGGTTGCCGGCAATGAAGCATATCGGCTAGAAGACGGTGATGGCAAGGAGTTGCCAAGACCTTGGAACACTTGCAATTTAAAGTTTTTCTATCATTAGTTTTTTTTTTTTTTTTTTTTTTTTTTTTTTTTTTTTTTTTTTTTAGAGATTTATGTGATTAGCTGAAGTTTTAATAAAACAATAGCTTGATTTTGTTTTCATATATTATTGTTGACACCTGTACGATAGGACTGAAAAAGTCTTATGATGATGTTCTCATGGTGAACATAACGAATAACTTAGACTTGCCATATGGTAGAATTGAACTAAGTTTGTGATGTTTTCGAATGAAACATGACAAATAACTTAGACTTGCCATATGGTAGAGTTGAACTAAGTTTAATCTAGTCGGATTAACAGAGACACCGAAGTAGAAAACCTTGGCAACGATTTGTTTGAATTAGAATTCGGAAACAATTAGAGATGCATGCTTAATGTGAACATAAGCAGTACTTAAGTTCACATTATGGGGCAGGAAGTGAGAATGAGCTTAACACTTGTGAAATTTTCTGAAATTTTAAGCTGAAGTTATGCATAACACTTGAGAAATTTTATGATATTTTTTATAGATGGAACTATCTGAGATGAGTTAATCTGAGATAGGAGTACTGCTTTATACCCAAGGTATTTGTTACCCAAGGTCACCAACTAGGTTGTCAAACCTAGAAGGGTTGGAAGGGTGAAGGCTTGATAAAAGACAACAAGCACAAGTAAGAAAACAATACTTGTTGAATATTATTCAAAGAATTTTTATAAAGTGCTCGTTGGTCGAGATCACAATAAAGTATGAACTTCGAGGTAAGTTGGTCCGAAGTGACTAACCAAGGTTGGATCCAAGGTAACACTTGTCCGAGGAGATCACACAAGAAAGTTGTAGAAGTATAAAAATATTCTAAGTATGGAAGCATACACGACAGTGAAGACAGATAAAACTTAAAGAAACAAGCACTCAACACTTAGGAAGAAAAAGTGAAACATGCATTCAAAAGAAAAAGCTTGTTTAAATATAAAAGCAAAAGGCACATCGGCCTGGCACAAGAGGCAGCTTGTTCAGTTAGAAACGAAGGCCCTTCGGCCCAACAAAAGCAAAAAGATTACAGTAAACAAAATTAGAAAAAGTAAAGAAAAAAAATTCTAAGTGTTACGATCTTGGATAGACTGTCTTGCTTTGGCAGTTGGCGGTGTTTTAGCCTTGGCAGACAGTTGGGAAGTTTTCTTAACAGTCTTCTCAGCCTGAATCTTGGCATCTATCTTGAGAAGTGTCTCGTCAAGGCTCTTCTTGGCAGTCTGGACCTCGGCTTGAGAAGTTGTCTTCTTGGGAGAGGCACTCTTGGAGACCTCGTCCTCCTCATCTTGAGTCAAGTCTAGGACTTGATCATTTAAAGTGAGGGACTTGGCCCCAACAGCAACCTCCTCCTCTTCATTAGCATCCTCGGCCTCGGTTTCCTCTTCTTCGGCTTCGTCTTCAGAGTCCTTCAAAGAGGGAGGGAAGGGCATACTAAGCTAGTTAATATCTCAGAAAAAAGAGTCCATTGGGACAGACAACTTGTTAAGCACTGCTGTCCAGTTGAGTTAATAACCTCGGTTCCAAGCTAGATTGACTTACTCTTTGTACTGATCGCAAAAAGCGGCTTGAACTTTTTCAAAAGCCTTTTCATCGGCCGTGTTAACCTCGGCCTCCTTTAATTCAATGGCCTTCTTAAGCTTGGCCTCAAAATCCGCTGCCCTGGCCTTGACAGCCTCAACATTAGCCTTGGCGGCTTCGGTAGTAGCCTCAGCAGCTTCGACTTTAGCCTCAGCTTGGTCTTGAGCAGCCTTGGCAACTTTGGCCTTATCAATCAGATGACGGTTGCTAGCCTCAGCTTAGTTAAGAGAAGAGAGGAGGTTGGCTGCTTCTTGAGTTTTCTTCACCAACTCTTTCATCATTATCTCGGTCTTGACCACATAGGAATAGGCATGTTGGATGGCCTACAAGGAATGAAACAGATTAGTAAAATTTGGCTAAGTGTTAGAAAACTTTAAAATATGAAGTAGGAAACTTACCAAGACGAAATGTTGCATCATAAGGTTGAAGTTCTCGTACTCGTGGAGATTGGCCATATGGTTCATGTCAACTAGAAGGAGCATGGCCATTGACAAAGCGAAGTCGACCTCTACGTTCTCAATTGCACTGTCGTTAGCTGTCAAAGGCCGGTCTCCAAACATGACCTCGGGTGCCTAAGTCTGATTGCGGGGGAAACTGCTGCTACCCTCTAGGCGATCGGACCTCGGCTTCTTCGGAGGTGGGGCATCGAATGTTGCGGCCTCAGCTGGCCTCTTCTCGGCAGCAGTGGCAGTTTTCTCGATCTCGTCTAGCTTCGAGATTGGCACTGTGTCCTTAGAATCAACTTGGATGGCAAAGGCTTTTGCCTTAGCCCTCGTCACCCTTTTTTTCTTTGGCTTGGTTTAGGATGGGGAAGAGTAGGACTAAACAGTTACAACTCCAAGGATGATAGCAAGAAAGTCCTTAACAACGGCTAGTTTGCGGCCTATCTCGTCGGTTGTTACAGCGACAGTAACCTTGGTGTCGAAACGGATTGCTAGCAGGGCCATAGGTGGGTTCACAGGGTCATAGGCCGATGCCTCTGAATCTCAGTGTTGGTGGCTCCAAGTCATACCGACCAGTGTGTTTGGAGGAGCTCAGCTTCGGGATCGGCGTTGGCATTGGCATCGACGCTAAGATGGTGGAATTAGTTGAACTAGAGTAGAAGTGGAGGGCTGGTCCACTGGGTCAGATGAGGAGGCTTGATCTGGCCTCGGCGAAGAAGTCACTGGTTGAGTAGTCACCGATGTCTTGCTTCTGGGAGTGTCGGGCAAAGGACTCTGGCATGTTGGTATGTAATTAAGCAGCAGTGGGGCTTTACGCTTCTCAATTGGCAAACCCGGTAATCTTTTTAGGTCTTTGCTGGAGAAGAAGTTTGGCAGAAATCTTTTGATAGCTGAGGAAGAACTGCAAAAGGAAAGGACGCAAACATTAATACAGATATATAAATTGACAAGTCTTGACAGAGATGGAGTTATGAAATGACTCAGTTCTTACCCGCATCCTCTCTAAACACTGCTCGGCGTAGATGAAAGAGATGAAAATCATCATCAGGCGCAAATTCTCAGTTGCCCAAGATGATTGAGTAGTCATCTCTAGCACCCTTGTTGGAGTCTGGGAGGTTAGCTATAAGTTTGAAGGTGATGGAGTTGGACTTGAGGTAGTACGTGTAGCCTTTGTCAGACTTAAGGCCACACATGGTATAACAAAATTGGATGTCGACAAGTGTGATCCTAGTTTTTTCTCGGCATGCTAGTTTGATTACACCGTTGATGACCCTACATGAGGTAATGGCTAGTTGCATGGGGTTGAGTTTGTAGTAGTGGAGGACTTCTCGGAAAAGAGTGTCTAAAGGGAATCGAATTCCACACTCAATGAAGGCAACTGCGGGGAAGGGTATAGAGTCTCCATCAGGCATGATAGTCCTTTTCCCCAGCCAACCTGATTTGAACGTCAATTGGAATAGAGAACTCTTGCCTGAAGTATTTTAGTTTGGTTGAAGTGTCTACTCTGCACCTAAACATACCCATTATCTCGGCTAAAGTGGGTTCGATAGTAAATTTTTGGTAACAGGCTTGGTAAGGTTCAGAGACTTCAGCTAAACCCTAGAAAGCACTAAGGTGAGGATTTTTGAAGATCTAAGGGGACATTTGTCTTAGTTTTCCTAAAGGATATGGGTTCTAAAGCAAATTCTAAACCTAAAACTACAGAAACAAAAGTGCAAGGACAAGAATTTGGAAAACAGGCCAGGAAAATAGAAAAGAACATGATTCAGAATCAAGAAAGCAACATTCAAGAAACGTGGAAAATTACAAATTCATAAACATTGAGTGGATGTGTGCCAATGTACGAAAATCACAAGAAAAACAAATTGACATTCTAGAAACACAATGATAAAACCTCGAAGCACAAAATAGATTCAAGAACAAAGGTTGATTTGCAATATGGAAAATGGCAATCAAAATTAGGGAGTGAATGAAGAAAAACAGAGTATAGCTACGAATACAGATTCAATGGCAACAGATACAATATAGAAATGTGGCAGATTCGGAAAAAAAAAACACATTAAGAGAACAGTGGAAGACTAAAATTAAAGAGAGAAATTGTGAACTTACTGAAATGGGGCCAAGAATGAGGATGTCAGAGTGAGGTGTGCCGAAGTCAGAAATATGGCAGATTTTGGCTTAACTTCAGCAAGCTTTTGGTCATGTTTTAGCATGCTTAAGGTCTGATTTGTGTTGTTTTGGTCATGCATGCATTGCTTTGTATAGCTATGGTTCATTCTAGCTCATTAGCCTTGAGTTTCTAAGCCACTAGCATGCATTGCTTAGGCTATTTTCATGATTTGACATCATTTCATATGTGATTTCAGTGCACGTAGTGTGGTCATACACTCGCATCTGTCACTCTTTCAATGCTTTGGAAAGTTTGTGCTTTATGCCTTAAACATGAGCCATTGTGTATGCCTTCATGCCTAAGTTTGTGAGCTATCATTTCAGTGTGTTTTTGGGGTTATTTTGCCATGATATAACTCTGATTTTTGTTGGCGAAGCCATCTCATGCCTGGTCTTGGTAGGTGTAGTGTAATCCTCCATTTTGGCATTACATACTCCATGCTTCATGCCCTTCATGCTAGCATGTTTTAGCTTTGATCCATGCATGTTTTAGCATCATTTTGGCATGTTCTAGGACTGTGTTGGGTTGTCTTGGCCATATGCTTCGTGTTTTGTATAGTTATAGTGCAAGTGTCTATGCTACCTTCAAGCTTTGAGCCTTCTTGCATGCCATACTTGTATTGTTTGAGTGATTTGGCATCATTCCTTACATGATTTTAGAGCTTATAGTGTTGTCACACGTCCATGCTTTTCACTCTTTGATTGCTCTTAAGAGTTGCATCTTTATGCCTTAATTCTTGAGCCAATTGGCATGTATGCTTGTCTAGCCTTTTCATGTGTTTTCATGCCATCATTTCAGCATTATTGGCCACTGTTTTGGACATGATTGAGGTCTATCCATATCCGGTTTAAGTCCATCTTGCATGTTGTTTGCATTACATGTTGTTTGCATGCTTCTTGTTTGCATTGTTGCTTGCATACTTAGGTTGCATTCAATAGAGTTTGCATGCCATTAGCTTTGATAAATTGCTCATGTTGCATTGCATGTTGTTTGCATGCTTGTTGTTTGCATTGTTGTTCGCTTGCAAGCATTGCATTGTATTTGGCATACCTGTGTTGCATTGTGTTTGGATAGGGTGTTAGTCCAAACACGGGAAACGAAGGACGTTTCATACTTGAAGTGATGAAACATGCCTCATTTCTTAGTTGCCGACCCTCTTAATCATGCATGATAGAGGTTAAGGCATTTATGTGTTTTTGTGCATTCATTTGACATTGATTTGTGAAAATTGGCCTCTTTGGCCATCATGCATTGAGATACGTGATTGATGGCTCGAGAGTCAAGCACTACACTCCCTTGAGCTTTAAACATGATAAGGAGTGTGGTTGCACACACATTTTCTTGCAAATACACTGCCATGCCTCTGTTAGTGCTCTATTGCAGCAAAAAGAGAAGTTTGCAAGAAGAAGTGGCCGATCGGCTATCAAGGCTGCCGATCGACTATCAAAACTGGCCGATAGCCATAAAAATTGGCCGATGATAAATATATTTAGCCGATGGCTATTCCTCTTGGCCGGCCACCTCTAAGATTGTTCCTAAGGTGGGCCAGAAGCACTATAGAGGTTGGCACAATTTTCAGAGATACAGAAGTGTGCAAACAGAGGCATCACGAGGCACGGTAGTGGATTCCGGAGCGAAGTCGACCGAGCATGCATATGCCCCTCTCCTCGAGGCTGTTTTAACTGCTTTGTGTAGTTAGTTAATTTGCTAATTAGTTAGTTAATGTATTTGCTAATTGGTTCCATCTTTGTAATATTATAATTAGCTTAGTATAGCTAGTTTTAATTTGGTTTGTACCTAATTAGCTTAGATTAGCTAGTTGATTCAAATTCAATTTGTGTTGTGTAATAATTAGTTCAATTATCTTAGATTAGCTAGTTAGATTATTATTCGGACCCTCCGTCAAGAGGGCACAACTGTTGTAATAAGTGTGCGTGTGTGTGATGCATGTCTTCCAACCCTCATTTCTTTCTCTCTTTTATTTACCAGCTTTTAATGGTTAGTTTTAGGAAATATTTCAATTAGTATCCTTATGCTAGCATGTTTGCATTCATTCATCTATCTTGCATGCATCGGGCTCGGCACATCATACAAACTGCATTGTATTTCAATTCCAATTTGAATACATGTATCGATTGTTGCATTTCACATGACATCTTAGAATAACCGAGCCTATCTTAGTTGCATTTTGCATGTGTTGTATTAGACATTGTTAACATAGCTAGGATCATGCATTGATTACTAACTAGCTTCTTTTTTGGCTCGGAGTACACTGTAAGTGTTTATGCTTTAGCATCCTTGCATACGCGTAAGTGTTGCCATGATAGCATGCCATGAGGCTAACTGCTTAAGTGATTAACTGTTTGAATGCCTGTGGGTGAAGGCTTGATCGCCTGGATTGGGACAACTTGATGATTGTGAGTTTTAAGCCCACTTGAAGTGGCAAAATCATGTTTTCCTAAGCCCACTTGAGGGTGGCAAATCCGCGTCTTAGCTTACTTACGAGTAGCAACTTCAAACCATTTTTGAAAAATAAACATGAGTTGTTTTGTTCCAATCCGCGTGATTGAGTCTATACTTGTTTGCTGTGCGCATTATGTAGTAAAGGTTAGCTAATAACAGGAATAAGAACACATGTGTTTTCAAAAACAACATATCATGTTTAATAAAGGCCGATCTTTTGATCGGGCGAGCGGGGGTGCTCATTGCATGACCTTCCCCTCTCGTACCCAAGTTCTCGAGCCGAGGCAACTTTGGTGATGACGGACACGTGGCCTTAGGCACGAGTCAGGGTTTCCTAAATTTTTCCAAAATAAAATATTTAAGTGGCGACTCTGTAGCTGGCAAAACAGTCCATGTTTGGCACTTCTTTATTAAAAATTGATTTTCCAAAACAATTTGCCGGATTTGGACTCTTTGGTGATTTAGCAGTCTTGCATTGCACTTTGCGAGATTAGATTCAGAACCGTGACATGAGTCTGAACTGTAGTAGCTAAAAACTAACGATTCGCACCCCTCGCACGCGGAGCGGAGTTCCTGGGCGGTCTATAGTTTCTAGCGACTCTGCTGGGGATTTAGAAAACTTGACTCGAACTCATGATATGTTGTTTTATTTACACTTATGTGTCTCTTTGCATTGCATTTGCATTGGTGCACCTAGGACACCGTGTTTGCCATCTGCTATTCCTGAATGGTTTGCCGAAGGCTTCGTACCATAAGGTTGACCGGTTATGGGCTCTGCCACGATGGGAACAAAAACCTTGGTTGTTACCGAGGCACCCTTTTTGACCATTCGACCTAGCACATATCGGAATCTATAGTGACTATTCCAAACTAGGACAGGTTGCTTACCCGATTGTAGGTTATTTGAAACCGCTGCCTGCGTAGTGAAACCATAGCTCCTAATAAGATAGGACAGGGAAACCCTACCCCACCATAGGGGTGTTTTGGCTTTCACTTACTTGCTATGTGCTTTTAGAGTGTGTCTCTACAGGAATGCATGTATCAGTTTGCAAGTCTAGGTATCAGGCCTACGGGCATCAGTATTTGGGGGATCATTTTTACCTGAGGGTATCAGATTTGGGGCAGTGATTTGGGAATAGTGATCAGTGGTTGAGAACAGTGTATTCAGCTTATAAATTCCAACTGTGTGTTGTCATGCCAACTGTGTGTTGTCTTTATTTTAAGCCGTCATGCTGTCTATTTTTCTGGTTGTTTGTTTCCTTATTATGCATTATTTATCTTTTTGCAAGGTAGTTTAGTACAATTGCTTCCGACCAGGCAGATATTTCCCAAGCACTCTGGACCAGAGGTCGTAGACTTCATCGATCCGAAGATCTGATAGACAGACAACCAGTGTTCCACTCATTACCCCCGGTTGCTAGACGGATGTCAGTTAGGCGCAGTGCATCAGTACAGCGGTTGCCAGATCAGTGGTCCTTATCCCCCCCACCAGTGAATAGTCGGGCTGAGATTTCAGTTTCTACCGCAGAGACGGATATACTGGTTGTTCAGATAGATCAGTACATTATGGTAGGCATGGAAGAGATGATGTGTCAGCTCCAAGAAACTATGCAAGCCATGCAGCGGGATGCTGCCCGCCAAGCAGAGTTGGCCGCGCGCCAAGCCGAGGTTGTGGCCCAACAAACAGAGCTGATTGCCAAGCTCTAGCAATAGCAACAACCACAGCAAGCCGGAGCATCTACTTCGCACCCAGCTCTTCCCCCACCAAGAGTTCCAATACTCGGGGAGACTTCAAACGTCCAGGAAAATACGGACGTCCCAACGGAGCCGACTCCGCCCCCAATCCTACCCCAGCTGTCCAAAGCGCCCACCAAGCTAGTGGATACACCATTTGAGTTCGAGGTGAATCCAACGGCGCTAAAAGTGAGCAAGCTAGAAAAGCTTTTCAAGAAGGCTCAAGGCGTGAAATCCATTCCAAACATAGATGATGGATATACCGATTCAGCCGTGACTCTACCGGACCGGTTTAAAATGCCGCACATAGACTGTTTTGACGGGTCTGGAGATCCTATGGTACATTTTCGGCTGTTCTCAGATATCCTAAGGCCGATGGGCCTCTCCAGATTGCAGAAGCTTTCCCTTTTTGGCCGGACCCTGTCGGGTGTT
This sequence comes from Camellia sinensis, assembly GCF_004153795.1. Taxonomy (NCBI): domain Eukaryota; kingdom Viridiplantae; phylum Streptophyta; class Magnoliopsida; order Ericales; family Theaceae; genus Camellia; species Camellia sinensis. The sequence continues at coordinate 299,974 of NW_021026664.1, forward strand.
ACGGCTATTTGGTATGAAAATCTGGAGGACTCTGTCAAGAGAAGCTGGGAGGAGATGGCTGAGGCCTTTATAGCTCAATACTCCTACAACACACAGATCGAGGTCACAACTCGTGATCTCGAGACAACTAGAGAGGAGCCAAAGAAGAGCTTCTCCGATTTTGTAACCCGTTGGAGGGCCAAAGCCTCGATGATGACCATCAGTCCGGTTGACAAAGATCAGATACGGATGATTGTGCGCAACCTCCAGTCCAAGCTATGCAAAAGATGATCGTCCTCCTCTTTCCTACCTTTGCGGATCTACATGAGATTGGGGTGCAGATCGAGGACGCCATGAAGTAGGGTCTGATTGACCATGAGAAAGAGCAGCCCAAGAGGGCATTCAACCGCAGTACGAATGTAGGCACGAGTAGTGCTGCAGTTGCCAGATCTTTAGATGTGGGCATGGTCACCACCACCACCCTAAAAACCCTTACAGCCACACCATTCATCGATGCGTCCGGAAGTAGCTCACAAACCGCCAAGTATCTACCCCGAGGCTAGAGAACCTTTACCCAGCTATACATGTCTCTGTCCAAAACTTTTGGGGTCTTGATCAGGAAAGGGCACTTGAAGCCCCTGGAGCTGCGGCCATTACCGGACAAGCTTCCTTCCTCCCATAACCTGGCCAAGTACTGTGCTTTTCACCAACAGCATGGTCACGACACTGACCAGTGCTATAGATTGCGTCATGAGATTCAAGATCTCGTTGACAACAGGGTAATCGTGCCTCCAGAGAAGTCGAATGTCACCGCCAACCCTCTCCCACCACATAACCAAGCTCCACCTCCCAAACGTATCAACCTGATCCAAACTAGGGTTGTGTCATACGACCCGAGCATAGATATCACCCCCTCTCACCTACCTAAGCCGGAGGTGTTCATCCCAGACAGCATGGATTTGTGTATATTGAGCACCTCTCCAACCCAAGCTGAATCGGTGGTGGTAACCATCGAAGACAGAATTGAGTCGACTCTGGGGGCAGATGGGAACGATGATTCAGAGCCTGAGAGGTCTGCGAGCTTCGTATACAACTTAAGTGGTTACATCACATCAGCAGGCCAGGCTAGGCTGAGGGTAGAATTGCCGGTTGGGGCAGAAATCTGTGTGGTTCGGCAAGATGGACCTAATCAAGGGCTAGATGACCTGGCAGAGTTGGAAGAAAATATCGCAAATCTACAGTTGTTTGAAGAGCAGGACTTAGGAGACGTGACTGTCAACTGGTTCGACTGGGATAGGTTAACAGAGAATACTGGGTGGCTTGACGACCAACCAGATGTTATTGAGCAGCTTCAGCCAGAACAGGGACAGTCAGGAGCGGGAACTTCAGCAGTGGCCGGAATGGCCAGAAATCAGAAGAAACCGCCGAAGAGTGCCAGTGTTAAGAATTTCGCTCGGGATCTGGGCAGTTTAAATACAGGAGATACTGAACAACAGGCTGTACTGAAGCAGTTTGAACAGGAAGAGATTGAAGATCTGGAAAGGGCTTGAAAGGCCAAGCCCCTATGGGGACGGAACGTGCTGTGCACACCGAATGTACTGCGAGGACGAGAACAATTACAACGGAACCGGATAGGTGTCTGTCGGTTGCCAATGGCATGTGGTGAGAAGACGACAACTTGTGTCTTGCCCACACCGACGAAGATTGGGAACAAAACCAACCAGATGATACCTAGTACGTGGAGGAGGTTGACCACATGACTAGAAGTGGGCGGTATTTCAAGCCCCCACACTTAGATCAACCAGAGGCGTTTGGAAAGGACAAAGAAACAGAGAAACAGAAAGAAAGATTGCTCGAAGAGGAGGCTATACTGAAACAGCTTAAGAAAATCCAAGCAGACATCTCCATCTGGGGACTGCTTATGGCCTCAAGAGTTCACAGGCAGGCAGTCCTTTCTGCAATGGATAAGGCCAAACTTTCGATCGACACCACGCCCGAACAGTTGGTAGGGTTGGTTTTTCTGGGAGGAGCTTCCCCGACGTTGACCTTCACTGACAAGGAATTGTCGCCTGAGGGCTTAAATCATAACAAACCACTCTGTATCTCTGTCGAGTGTAGAGGGAAATGGGTGCCGGTGGTCCTTGTTGACACAGGATCTGCTATCAACGTGTGTCCGTCGAGAATGGCATATGCTATTAGGTTGAAGCCCGTGGATTTTGTGCCTACTGCCTAGGTGATAAGGGCCTACGATAATACTAGTCGAGAGATGATGGGGACTGTACAGATTCGGACATAGGTTGGTCCAGGACAACACGATATTGACTTTCATGTCTTGGACGTTCCCGCAACCTTCAATTAGCTGCTAGGGCGGCCGTGGCTGCACCAGGTGAAGGCCGTCTCTTCCACCTTGCATCAAATGCTGAAATACCCCCACGGGAAGGGGGTGGCCATCGTTTTTGGGAATTCTTCAATCCATCCGCCGCTAGAGGTTTCTACGCCAGTTCTGGAAATTGAGCATGGCACGGAGGATGTGTTTTTGTCAGGGTTCACCCTAGCTGAGGCCCGGGTTGTACAGAACATTCTAGCTGTTGATGAGGGGTTGTACGTCAACGTACAGTCTGTTTACCTTATGAACAAGCTCCAGCACATCCTTGGGATGGGATTAAGGCAAAGTGGCTGGAAAGGCGTTGCAACGTCGGCCGAAGTGCCGTACAATCCATATACCTTTGGTCTAGGTTATCTACCTACCAAGGAGGACTGGGTGAGGAAAGGAAAGGAGATAGCCAGAAGGGCCAGAACAAAGCAAACCAGGAAGCCTTATGAGTTGGTGCATCGACCTATCCAGGGTACCCTGAACGGACGCTTTGTCCGGGAGGGGGAAGACTTCCCATTCTGCGGCTTCCCAGAGCCATGGCTAAATGCAGAGAGACGGCGCTTGCCGGGGTTTGAAACTTTCTTTGACTTGCAGTTGTCCGGGGATGATGTTGCCGAAGAGCAGACAGACCCACCAGCTGAGGCTGAGAAGTGGAAGGGGAAGGATTCCGAGAGCACGGAGATTGAAATGGGGGTAGCACTGGCTTATCTGCTCTCAGATCCTCAGATCGTACAAGAGTACTTGGGGGATAACTTCTCAGTGTCCATGATCAGGAATGAAACGGCTGTGAGCCCATCTTCGAACATTCTGGATGCATCTATTGCACCCTCCCTCGTCTAGCAATACGATGAGGGATTTTTATCGAGCAGAACCAAGTCAAGTAGTGAGCCGAAATCTGATTCCATCGAGTTTGTGGAGTCGAAATTAGGTTCCAGCTCGTCTGAGTCTGAGTCTGGTATTCTTGGGGGTGACCGGATGCCACAATCCTGTTTAGGTCGTCTTTTTCTTTTTCCTTTGAGTCTGTTGTAACAGAGGAATTAGGCAGATTGAATGTTATTAATGAGAATGGAATGACTGTGGCTTCCGAGTACTTTTCTATGCCCTTAATTTATTGCATTAATCAAGACTTTCAAAATTTCGATGAAAATGACGAGGAAGAAATTCCTCCGATTTTGAAATATTTGCTTGATCAAGAGCAGGAGAGGCTTTTTAAACCCTTGGTTGATGAAATCACCACAATTAATGTTAGTACTGAGAAGGACCCGTAGCTGGTCCAGATCGAGTCCACGTTGTCTTTGGAGGAGCGCGAGCACTTAGTCGCTTTATTAAAAGATTTCAAAGATGTTTTCGCGTGGTCCTACGAAGACATGCTTGGAATCGATCCTGAGATTGTACAGCACCGGATCCCTCTTGACCCAGAGGCCTGACCTGTTAAGCAGAAGCTCAGAAGGATCCGCTCGGACTAGGCTCTCAAGATCAAAAAAGAGGTCACCAAGCAAATTGACGTAGGGTTCCTGCTGGTATCTGAATACCCAACTTGGTTGGCCAATATAGTTCCAATGCCAAAGAAGGACGGTAGAATTTGGGTATGTGTGGACTTCAGGGATTTGAATAAAGCCAGTCCGAAGGACGACTTTCCTCTGCCGCATATCGATGAATTAGTGGATTTCACTGTTGGGCATACGCTGCTCTCGTTCATGAATGGGTTTTCAGGCTACAATCAGATTTTGATAGCACCCGAAGACCGGGAGAAGACTGCTTTCACCACCCCGTGGGGAACCTATTCTTATAGGGTGATGCCATTTGGGCTAAAGAATGCTGGAGCTACGTATTAACGGGCTACGACCATAATTTTGCACGACATGATTCATAAAGAGGTTGAGGTGTACGTGGATGACATGATTGTCAAATCAAAAGAGAGAGAGGGCCACTACACCGCCTTACAGAAATTCTTCCAAAAGATCAGAGAGTATCGGTTGCGGCTGAATCCTCAGAAATGTATATTTGGTGTTACGGCAGGGAAAATGTTGCGGTTCTTGATCACACAGAGAGGTACCGAGGTCGATCCTTTTAAAATCAAGGTCATCTTAGAAATGCCACCACCGAGGACTGAAAATGAGGTGCGAAGCTTTCTGGGTAAAGTGCAATTCATAAGACGGTTTATTGCAAAATTAACCTTGACTTGTGAACCACTCTTTGGTCTCCTGAAGAAAGGAAAGAAGTTCTAATGGGATGGCCGATGCCAAGTTGCTTTTGAACAGATCAAACAATATTTACAGAACCCACTTGTGTTGTCACCGCATGAGCCGGGAAAACCGTTGATTCTGTACCTTTCAGTGACTGAAACTACAATGGGCTGCATGCTTGCACAGGAATCTGAGGACAAAGTGGAGAAAGCTATCTACTACCTGAGCAAGAAAATGCTGGATTACGAGACCCTCTATACTTCGCTGGAGAAGGCTTGTCTGGCCTTGGTATGGGCTACCAAGAAGCTGTGACACTACTTGTTAGCTCACTCTATAATACTGGTTTCGAGATTAGATCCCATCAAATATCTCTTCGAGAAACCAGCACTTATGGGTAGGCTAGCTCGTTGGTTACTTCTGCTTTCCGAATTTGATCTGAAGTACATGACGCGCAAGTCAGTGAAAGGGAGAGCGATAGCGGAGTTCCTAGCCGATCACCCAATGGATGGGGATGAAGCAGTTGAGTATCTGTTCCCAGACGAGGCCATTCTGCATGTCGAAAAAGAGACTTAGACGATGTACTTTGATAGAGCGTCAAGCCAATACGGGTATGGGATAGGGGTGTTGTTGATAGCGCCCGACAATTCCCACATACCCTTAGCATTTAAACTCCGATTCAAGGTATCGAACAATGAGGCAGAATATGAGGCATGTATTGCTGGACTAGAAGCTGCCCTAGAACTAGGGATAAAACGGTTGGATGTCATCGGGGACTCGAACCTTGTTGTGTCTCAAGCTAAAGGAGATTAGAAAGTTAAAGAAGAAAATATGAGAATCTATCACCAGACCTTGGACGTTCTGATTCCTCTGTTTGAGAAACTGAACTTCGCTCATCTGTTAAGAGAGAACAACAGGTTCGCTGATTCATTGGCAACTCTATCTTCTATGATAGACATACCTTTCGGAGTCCGGATGCGTCTGATCATCATCGAATAGAAATTCGTGCCGGCCTACGAGCTGATTGCTGCCATAGATGAGGTACATGATGAGAATCCCTGGTATTATGACATTTGGAACTTCTTGGAAAAGGAAGCATATCCACCAAGGGTAAATACCAAAGATAAGAGGACAATTCGAAGAATGGCTGCTCAGTTCATCGTCTGTGGGGGTAAACTGTACAAGAGAGGTCATCTCGAGATGCATAAGCTGTGTGTTGATGCTGAAGAATCCAAGCGCCTGATGGAGGCCATCCATGGAGGAGAGTGCGGAGCACACGTGAACGGGGTGATGTTAGCTCGAAAAATCCTTAGACAGGGTTATTACTGGTCCACCATGGAGGTGGATTGTATTAGCTTTGTCTGGCAATGCCACAAATGCCAGATCCATGCAAACCGCATGAACATTCCGCCGTCGAAGCTGTACAACATGACTTCGCCATGGCCGTTTTCAGTCTGGGGGATTAATGTGATTGGGGCTATCACTCCAAAGGGGTCCAACGGGCATGAGTACATTCTGGTAGCGATAGACTACTTCACAAAGTGGGTGGAGGCCCAATCTTACGTGGTGTTGAAGGCATCGCATATCGCTAAGTTCCTCAGGAACAACATCATCTGTCGCTACGGGGTCCCAAAAGAGATTATTTCAAATCATGGTTCCCACTTCAAGAAAGAGGTGATCGATTTGTTGGAAAAATACAACGTGGCTTTTCATAAGTCATTTACATATCGGCCGCAAACCAACGGAGCAGTTGAAGCCGCCAACAAGAACATCAAGCACATTCTACAGAAGATGGTGGAAACCTACCGGGACTGGCCAGATAAGCTGCCATTTGCTCTGTGGGGCTACCGGACTTCAATTCAAACTTCTACTGGAGTAACTCCGTATTCCTTGGTCTATGGGATGGAGGCTATTCTGCCTATCAAAGTTGAGGTTCCGTCATTACGAGTATTGGCTGAGTGTCAGATAACTGAGGCAGATTGGCAACAAAGCAGGTTCGAAGAACTCATGTTGTTTGACGAGAGAAGGCTAAAAGCACTGTATCACGTCCAAGGTTATCAACAAAGGATTTCCAAGGCTTTCAGCAAGAAGGTTAAGTCCAGGAATTTGAAGGAAGGGGATCTAGTGCTCAAGGACAACCGAGCTCCCATTCACGACCCTAAGGGCAAGTTCAAACCCAATTGGACTGGTCCCTACATCATCAAGTCTATCTAGTCGAGCGGAGCTGTCGTTCTGATGGACCTAGATGGCCTAGAGTTCTCCCAGCCGATCAACATGGACAAGTTAAAGAAATACTATCCCTGAGTGGCTCGCTAGGCTGAAAACCCAAAAGGGCGACCTAGGCAAAAGTTAGAGCATGAAAAATTTGAAATAATAAAAACTGAGCTCACAAGGTTGAAAACCCAGAAAGGGCGGCCTTGGAAAAAGTTATAGCGCAAAAAGAGAGGGTTAATACACGAGCGAACCTGAGCCGAACTACGTAAGGCTTGATTCCTATCTTTGGGATACGTAGGCAACTTCATTCTGAAGTCCAGCCATAAACACTTCCAAATCAACGTTGTCCATGTAATCATGTTGGTCATCTCTATCTATTCTGCATTCAAGAGCTTGGTTGTGATCTCCAGTGCAGTGCTATTCAGGCTAGGGGCAACTTTCCAGTTGCTGGAATCCGAGGTTGTACATCTCAGTGATAGATCTCAGGCATGTCCAGTTGTGATCCATATCGAAAATGGTTTTGAAAAGTTTTGATAAAAGTTGATTTTGCTCAAATTAATCTTTTTACGACTTAGACAATTTTCAGACCAAACGAAAAATTTTCAGTACCCACAACCTTCAATTACATTGATTTCAGTACAGAGTTCTCCTACTCTTGAATACAAATTAAAGTTACTTTTTATTACATTCATAAGAAAACTTGAAAGCACTGATTAAAGCAAATAAATTCGGGGCATAGTCAGGTGTTCCTGCGCTCCCTTCCAAAGCTCGTAGAAGCCTCTGATGCCAAAGTAGGCCCAACCTGCGCCTCTTCATCAAGCCAAGCTATACATTCATCAGAAAGGGTGCACTAAAAGTGGGAGCGGGGGCCAGAAGCTCTCTCGTCCTCCATGCCGTGGCGTACCAAGCTAGTTGTGCGCCTCAGACTGGAAATGCGGCAGGGTACTCTATCCCTTCTTCTGAACAAGTCTGATCATGCCCAAATTGGCGCCGAAATCAAAACAGGAAGTAAAAGACACAGTGTGTCAGGCCGATCAACTGAATCCCAGGCTGGCAAGACATGCTGTAACTCATTGCCGGCAGATTGAGCCAAGGGCAGCGCCAAGCAATACTGGCAGCAGACAGACTGCACATCCATTCGCACCACCATCCCTCATCTGGGGCATCAACTAGATGTCGCCGGGAGAAATAGCCGCGAGCTGAATATGCTGGGCATGAGTCCATGACCTTCAACTTATCCATCAACCATATATGGGGAGGGATGAAAAATGAGAGATTAAAGAATAGAGAGGTGTACTCTGAACGAGCACAATATGCAGCGTCACCGAGCGCTCAATCGGTGATGTCTGAGTCTTAAGGTCGGTCAAAAATGGGGTGTCTACACACAGTGTGTCAGGCCGATCAACTGAATCCCAGGCTGGCAAGACATGCTGTAACTCATTGCCGGTAGATTGAGCCAAGGGCAGCGCCAAGCAATACTGGCAACAGACAGACTGCACATCCATTCGCACCACCATCCCTCATCTGGGGCATCGACTAGACGTCGCCGGGAGAAATAGCCGCGAGCTGAATGTGCTGGGCATGAGTCCATGACCTTCAACTTATCCATCAACCATATATGGGGAGGGATGAAAAATGAGAGATTAAAGAATAGAGAGGTGTACGTGGAGAGAAAAGTGACAAAAGGGTTTTGAGAGAAAAACCGAGCCTAAGGGCCGAGTGATGTGAGAAATATATGTGAGATAGGGTGGGAAACATTACCCGCAGTAGTAGTGGACTCCCCACGAATCTAGTCATCTCTCGGTGATGGAAAGCATCCAAACCCATCAACGTCTCAGCTAGTGACATGGCAATGCAGCTCTTGCCCTCTTTTAAGCCCTTGGCAACCTCAATCAAATGGACGTTAGATTCGCCAGAGCCTGGGGCAAGCAAGAAATGAGACAACATGCACAAGCAAAGCGCGTGTCACCGAAAACCCTGCCAGTGATGATCGCCGCGGTCACCGGCATTAGAAAATCGATGAACCAAGCTGGAGATGTCCAATTCTCCATCACAGATCAAAGACCGAGCGTCATGCATAGTAAGCCCGCACATCCGTCCTAAGGCTTGGATGTGACCAAAGTGGAATTGTGGCAAAATCTCTTCCTCGCGTTTGGACTCCATCAAAGCATGGAAGTTTTCGAAAGTGGGACATATCTCTTGTCCGCCAAAGCTAAAGACGTGTGTTACCAGATTCCAACATCTTGCCGCGGCATGAACGAACAGAAAACGCAGCGGGGTGCGGCTCAATGTGAATAGTGCATTTATTCCGAAATCCCGGAAATTCAGCTTTTCTGAGCCATCCAAGTTAGCAATCCAATTTGCGAGATTTTGGACAAGAAATTCCTCCATTTGGTGCAAAAACAGAGTTGAAATGGCGAAACTATGAAGCTGGGGCTTTTGTAGAAGATAAGATGTTGAGTGGAAGACAGGTGGCAGTATTCTGGAGGTTCTTGCCACTTTTGGCCGATCGGCCAGTAATGATGGCCGACCGACCATCTTTTTAGCCGATCGGCTAGTATGGGTGACCGATGGTCACCTCTTGTGGCCAATGGCCTTCTAATATGGCCAATGGCCTCTTCTCTTGTTCTCTGAGTTGTCCATGAGTTGGAGATGTTGAGAACTTGTGACTTGTTCCACTTCGAATGCCTTTCGGTGACGATTTTGCGAAGTCGCGCCTGTGTTACTTCAATTTGTTTATCGAGTTGTATTTTGGTTGTTAAGTTCTTGTCTTGCTTATCGAGTTGCATTTACATTTGATTAGCGTGTTAAATCCTGTTTTGCTTATCGAGTTGTTTTGGTCTTTTAGTCGTCAGTTGGCTCATTACCTGATTAATGCAATTCGAGTGTTGAGTTTTCAAAACAAAGTTCAATCTCATTTACATTGATATGTGATATGATGCGATGCTTAGAATATACAAATGTAACACTTTTTCAATAAAAAAACTGTTTCATTCCATCATGCTTTCTTTTGCAAAAGTACAGAGTTTTAAAGAACATAAATCTGCCTGACGCAGTACAATATGCAAACAACTACTAGCAAAAAGGAAAATAAAGCCAAAAAAAAAAAGAAAGCATCTGAATCGGTGTCAGTCGTCTCAAGTGCGGGAATCCCTCCTCGTTCTCTTCCTGGACGAAGGTCCAGGATCACCACCGTCAGCTCCGCTGCCAGCGTCTGAACCTGAGCCATCTCCGGCCTTATCTCCATCCTGAGATGACTCTGACTGTGGGCTCACTGCCTCCTCGTCAGACTCATCATCATCTGGCGTAGGCTCCCACGAACTGCTTTCAGTACAAGTAAGCCTATGTCTGCCTCGACTGTGTATCGACATCCCTCGTCCGGCCTCCCTGCTGCTCTGGAAGGTACTGATGGTCCCGCTGAAGCACCCACTGTGGCTGGTATCTGGAATGGGGCCTGAAAAGAATAATTGGCAGATGCATCAGTTATGCTATCCGAAGCTGAGTATGAATGTTGTGAGCAGTGTATAATTACAGTATATGAATGCTGTGAGCAGTATATGAGATACAGTGTGTCAGTGCCGTGAGTGGTATATAAGTGCAGTGTATCAAATGCCGAATCGATAATGTAATCCATCAGATCAGTATGGAACAGATTATGCAAGGTTTTGGGACTAGGGTTGAAAGAACTTACTGGGATACCGTAAATACTCAGCAGGTCTATGCTCCTCAGCAGCATCCTCATCACCGAAGCCGTCAGCTCCAGAGCCTGCCCAGTATACTCGATAGAAGCCTGCAAAAGTGTTGAAGTAATTAGTATTCTGCGGGATATCAAATCAAATGAAATGACTGTACAGAATGAAAAGCATTGCACGTACCGCGGTCGAGCCTCGAACTCCGATGAGCTCATGATCAACTGGAGGAGGAGCAATGGGTATCTGATAGGTCTCTCCAGCCTGTCTTTGACATGTCATAGTTGTGGGCAAGTTTGGCCACTCTGCTCTCCGTCCCCTTCCGGAACCCCTCCTGCTATGGGCCTGAGTCGCCCTCGATGCTCCCGCTCCTCCTACTGGGGCTGCAGGCCTTTCTCTCTCAGCTCGGTGAGTGCTGGTTAGAGGTCGCATGAGATAAGTCTGGATAAAGTCGGTGTAGTCGCCATTATCTCTGAAAAAGTCAGCATCCCAACTTATCGTGAAATCGATCATCTCCTGCGGGGTGTACTTCTCTGTATGCCTCATATGGGTGGGAGGTGGCCTCGGGACTATCGGCTCAGGTAAACCAAGGGTTTGACGCAAGAAGCGCTCTCCCAAATACCATGCCCGACAGACTGAACCCTCCAGTAAAACCTGGAACCGGGCAATCTCCCGAGCACCCATGTACTGGTCTCTCACTGCATCAGGTAGCACTGCCCAGGGCTGCCAGGTGGTCTGCAAATGACAGGATATACAGTTTGTTATCTACTATTGGAAGTATAATGTAGAGCAAAACTCAAATGAACTGTAAGCTTTGAAATACCTCTGCTGTGGCTATGGTGTCAAAATATCTGCGGAAGAAAAAGAAAGACTCTCGTGGTCTCCGTTCGCACCTCACGTCATATCTGTGAGAATAGGGAACAATGAGGGGCATCTCCACCTCCGGCTCTAGAGCAAGCCTCGAAAAGTAGGTATACACCCACAACTACAGAATGTTACAGGGTAATAATGAGTATGTTTATCAGTAAAGTAGAATACAGATAAAGTAGAAATCAGAGAAGGGTGTGCAGTGTATTGTGCAGTAGGTGCAGTGTACAGCTAGTGTAAAGCAGATTGCGTATATGCAGTGTGTGCTGTGAACAGCTAGTGTAAAGCAGAACTGTAAAGCAGAAAGGAAAGATGTGCCTCCCAGGCTCGCCAGTAGCCTCCTAGCAGGTGTCCACTGCGGCGAGATGAGGAGCTCATATACCCGTACAATGCGGCCAGGCCTGCACTACCCCAGTCATAGCGCCGGATCTGGGTCACGTCCACCAATGCGCTCAACAGATAGAGGCCAACGATGTTCACCCGGTCGGTGAAGAGAGTAGTGCCTAGCATGAACATGAGGAACCCCCGGGCGTAGCGCTCGACCTCCTCTTGGGTCGTCGGTATCTGTACCCTGAACTGGTCCTCGAACCATGAATATCTCACGAACCTTAGTCGAGAGAGAGGTGGGCAAATGTCGAGCAAGAAGATCTGGGCAGCGTCTCACTTGCCCATGTCAGTGTCAAAAGGGATCGGATCACCCCCTATTCCGATGCCGGTAAGCATGGAGAAGTCGAAGGGAGTTATCGTCATCTCCTCTGCCGTGGAAAGATGGAAGGAGTCGGTAGTGTCCCACCACCTCTCCACTAGCGCGCCTAGAAGAGGCCTACTCGCAGTGAGGCGCGAGAGTCCTATGCAGAATGTGCCAAAACTGGCCTGATCAATGATGTGGCGGACCTCATCGGGTAGCTCCATGTACCAATCTCGAGCAACGGTGTTTCCATAACGCCGGAAGGCATGGGAATCTCCCTGTGTTCAAAGACAAACAGATGCGAAGCAGTGTAAGAAATACAGTGTTTGAATATGTCCAGAATTGATAAAAATGCAGTGTGTGTGCATATGTTTGAGTTGACACAGATATCATGTATGAATGTGCTCAGGATGAACTAGGCATTCGATGTACAAGTGTGTTAGGGTTAATCAGATGCAGAGTGATACTAGCTATCTGAAGCGTATGACCTATATTGAGAAAAGTAGAGGGGAAGAGTATACCTCAGCGGCACCGTAGGACAAGTGTAACTTCGGCTTGCGTAGCAGGAGCTCCAATGGCGCACCTCGCGTGAAGCTCCTGAACTGGCGAATACTGTCGGGAGGCAACACATGTACCTCGGGCTGGTACGTCGCCGGGTCGAATGGCTGAATACTGAGCGGCAAGAGCTCGAACTCGGGATCCATCTCCATCCCTGGAGGAGGCCCCCCCTGTGGAATATCATCCGCCATCTCAAGAAGAGTGAGAAAATGGGCGAAGGTATGGAAAATGGGCAGGTATTAAAATGGGTAAGAATGCCAAAAGTCAATCGAAAGTCAACCCCGAGGGGTGAAAAATTAAAGAAAAGGTCGACGTGCGGAAGAAGGCACGGAAACCAAAGGTAACTCGAGGGAAACAAACCCCAAGTGAGGGAAATCAAGAATGTAGCACCGAATACAATTTCCAATCGGTTCAAAGTGTTCGAAACAATGAGGGTTTCGTGAATTGAAAGTTGCGGGAGGCTTGAAAACGAAGGAAAAGCTTGGATCGAAGGATGGAAAACAACCTAGAGAGAGAGAGAGCAAGATTTTTCGGCTTGGAGGAAGTGAGGAAATAGGGTTTGAAACCCTATACTTAAAGACCCGAGGTGAATGGACAAAATTGCCCCGAATCTGCCACTTTTGGCCAATCGGCTAAATTGTTAGCCGATCGGCTAAATTTTTGGCCGATAAGCTTGTTTGATGGTCGATGGCTTCCCTTTGTGGCCGATGCACCTCCAATGCCCTTGTTTGGGGTAGTTCTGTTGATTGGTACCCTCATCTCTCAAGAAAGTGTAAGAAAATATACTTTTGAAGCTTAAGCGACCTCCGTAGTGACCTCAAACCGTGTCTTCCGTGTGCGACACTCGATACGCACAAGGTGTATCCTTTTTCGTATCCTTTTGTATATTGCAAGATTCAAAAATTGTTTTGAATATGTTGCATTACATTGAGTATACCTCTTCTCGTTTTGAAGTTGTATCTCAACATTATGGTTAACATGCCTTTATCATGCTTACATTGAATATGTGCCTCTCAATGTTGTTGCATTGTCATGCACACACTATTTGCGTTGTCACGCACATTTTATTCGCATTGTTATGCACTCTATCCGCGTTGTCATGCACTCTTAGGTTGCATTGTCATGCACCCCTCCATCCACACTGTCACGCACTCTTAGGTTGCATTGTTATGCACCCCTCCATCCGCGTTGTCACGCAATCTTAGGTTGCATTGTCATGCACCCCTCCGTCCGCATTGTCATGCACTCTTAGGTTACATTGTCATGCACCCCTCCGTCCGTATTGTCACGCACTCTTAGGTTGCATTGTCATACACCCCTCCATCCATGTTGTCACGCACTTTTAGGTTGCATTGTCATGCAACCCTCTATCTGCATTGTCATGCACACTTAGGTTGCATTGTTATGTATCCCCTTGCTTGCGTTGTCACGCACACTTGTTGCATTGTCATGCATACCTTACTTGCGTTGTCACGCACACTTGTTGCATTGTCATGCACACCTTACTTGCGTTGTCACGCACACTTGTTGTATTGTCATACACACCTTACTTACGTTGTCACGCACACTTGTTACATTGTCATGCACACCTTACTTGCATTGTTATGCACACTTTACCTACGTTGTCATGCACGTTACTTGCATTGTTATGCACCCATCCATTGGCATCATATGTGCACGTGTTTATCTTGTGTTGATATCATATCTTGATATAGCATCGATCATGTGTTTTTGTTATATTGTACCTGTCAGAGTTTCTTTCTTTTGTAGGCACGATATTGTATGTACAGTTCATTTGAAGCTGACGCGACCAGACGATATTGTATGTACGGTTCATTCAGAGAAGCTCCGGCTCAGTTTGACTACTACCTTTCTCTACTCGCGTGCCGGGTTTGGACGTACTCGCACTGTCATGTGCATCGTGCTTTCTTGCGCAACCTTTCTCCACTCGTATGCCGCGTTTGGACATACTCGCACTGTCATGTGCATCGCGCTTTCTTGCAACCTTTCTCCACTCACGTGCCACATTTGGACGTACTCGCACTGTCATGTGCATCGCGCTTTCTTACGCAACCTTTCTCCACTCACGTGCCGCGTTTGGACGTACTCGCACTGTCATGTGCATCGCGCTTTCTTGCACAACCTTTCTTTACTCGCGTGCCGTGTTTGGACGTACTCGCACTGTCATGTGCATCGCGCTTTCTTGCGCAACCCCCTTCTCCTCTCGCATGTGGTGCGTTAGGACGTTTTCGGTTTCGAACACTCAGATGCGTTCTGGTGTTCGCTTATTCACTTTCTCCTTTCGCGTGTGGTACGCTGAGAAGTCTTGCTCTTTCCTCTCCTGCGTGTGATACGCTAAGAGATGTTGTGTTTGAGACTTCGGGTATTCTCGGTGGTCACTTTTAGCCTTCTCCGCATGAGACGCAGCGAGAATTGCATAATTTTCTTACATCTTTTCTGTTGGAATGTATGAGACTATTGTTTCTTGTTCGCTTAAACTGTTGTATTTATTTTGCATAAATGCTTCATTACAACCCACTTTGCATAATCATAAGTTATGTTTCACATCATGCATGTCTTTTGCATTTTGCCCCTGCCTACAGGCACATCTTATTGTTATCTTGTATGTTTGTCTAAGCCTTCAGCCTTGTCAAAAATGGGTCGTCTCTGGGCTTTGACATTCACTCCCGTCATCTTATGACTTTCGAGTTCTGTTAAAGAGGGGCAACTGTAGACACCCC
This sequence comes from Camellia sinensis, assembly GCF_004153795.1. Classification (NCBI taxonomy): domain Eukaryota; kingdom Viridiplantae; phylum Streptophyta; class Magnoliopsida; order Ericales; family Theaceae; genus Camellia; species Camellia sinensis. Next base: position 315,267 of record NW_021026664.1, read on the forward strand.
ATTTTTGATCGTCCTCAAGACTTGGACGTCATCGTTTGAACACTCGATGATCATCCATGCTCGTGTTTGTTTTGAGTTCCCAAAGGTCTCGACTGCGCGCCTTGCCTTAGAACCTCTCAACTTGTCTGTTTTGTGCTTGGTTGTGGACCAAGGACTTGTGGTTTCGTTTTTGAGGGAAGAGGGTGGCTTGTTGGCCATCCCTACAACCCATCGGCCAAGCCTTATGCTTATCGGCCTTTCCTTCTTGCCATCGGCCCTTGGTGGTGGCCGATTGACACCCTTTTTGGACGATCGACCATATTTTTTGGCTGAGGCCTTTTTGTTTGCTTTTGCAGATATTTTTGTGCCAGTTGTGACAGCTAGTGAGCACAGATTTCATCCTCCATACACGTGTATGAAGGGATTGAAACAAGTCTCAAGCTTGCTCAACAAGCTTGAGATTTGATTTTCTATAAGAAGGGAGACCCCTCTCCCTTTCCAGAGGTTCTGAAAAGTTGATATACAAGTTATATATCACTCTCTCTCTATATTTCTTCCCCTCTCTCTATATTTGCACTTATTTGTGCTCAAAAGTGTAATTTCTTCACACTTTTGCACTAAAGCACCTACTCAAACACCATACTCTTGTTGCTAAGGTACTTGAGGGTTTTGTTTGAACTCAAAGTTTGGTTTTTAGTTCAGAAAGTTACTGGAGTTGCCTCTTTGAAGTTGTTCTATAAGGGTGAGTCACTAACCCTCTTTTAAGTTTTGTATTCATTGCTTATTTAGCCTTATTTGCATGCTTATTTTGGCTTAACTCTCAACTGTAAAAAGCTTTATTTTCATGTGTTTGAAATGATTGTTTAAGGCCTTGTTGGTGTTGGGGGTGGTCTACCCCCATTTGTGCCTTGTTTTTCCTTGTTTTGGGCCACCTTTTTAGGCTTTTGTTTTAGTCTTTGCATGACCTTTCTACCACTGAATTCCAGAGGAATTTCAGTGGTGGAAAGTGTATTTTGAGGTCTTAAATAGGAGAAGGTCATCCCCTCTCCTTATGTCTTGCATGCTTGTATAGATGGCTCATCAAAGTAACATGATTGTCTAGCATGTATTGGTTCCATTTCAGCATGTTTTTGGTGTTGTTTTAGCATGCCATAACTCTATTTTGGGTTGGTTTGATAGCCGCTTGCATGCTCCTTACACTTGTAGTGCATTTCCATTCACTAGCCTAATGTGTATCATACTTGAGCTCATCATTCTAGCATGATTTTGGCTTAACTTCAGCAAGCTTTTGGTCATGTTTTAGCATGCTTAAGGTCTGATTTGTGTTGTTTTGGTCATGCATGCATTGCTTTGTATAGCCATGGTTCATTCTAGCTCATTAGCCTTGAGTTTTCAAGCCACTAGCATGCATTGCTTAGGCTATTTTCATGATTTGGCATCATTTCATATGTGATTTCAGTGCACGTAGTGTGGTCATACACTCGCATTTGTCACTCTTTCAATGCTTTAGAAAGTTTGTGCTTTATGCCTTAAACATGAGCCATTGTGTATGCCTTCATGCCTAAGCTTGCGAGCTATCATTTCAGTGTGCTTTTGTCACGACCCCATTTTGCCCCTAGTAGAATGGTGCCATGATGGCCAGTAATCCGAGATTACCAAAGGCCAACTTACAAAGATTCACACACAAACAGAGCATACATATGGGGCTTACATGTGCGGAAGCAATAATTTAATTCTAATTAGTCCATAAGAGCTGTGCATAGATCAAATGAAATGACATACATCTTATCGAGGTCTCACAACTTGAATACAAATGAATAAGTGCATAATACATCTTGATCAAAAGGCTTCTCAAGCCGACATATGCAAAATACAATGAATCACAAGCCAAGAAGCATAGTCTTCAAGATGCTATCAAAAGTATAAATCCAAAACATCATGCCAAACGCATCTAGGCGTCATCGCCGTCCTGCTCATCACCTACATATATATAGAGAGAGAGAGGGTGAGCTTGGATACTCAGTGAATGATATAATTAATAAAAGGGTTTGCATGAATGATATCCGAGATCTTTATCAAATCAAAACACATCATATCTTGTATGGAATCAAAGGACAAATCAAGTTCATCTAACAAATCTTTCAAGTCTCAAGGGATGCTTACTAGCATCAATAATACAAGGGATGACATAATCAAAGGTGCTACAAAAGTTTAGAGTCCCCTAGCACGTACGGACTTGTGCTACAAATGCTTATAGTCTCCTAGAACGTACGGACTTGTGCTACAAATGCTTATAGTCCCTTAGCACATACGGACTTGTGCTACAAATGCTTATAGTCCCTTAGCACGTATGGACTTGTGCTACAAACGCTTATAGTCCCTTAGCACGTACGGACTTGTGCTACAAATGCTTATAGTCTCTTAGCACGAACGGATTTGTGCTACAAATGCTTATAGTCCCTTAGCTCGTACGGACTTGTCAAGAATGTTATTAAAACCAAAGCTAATACTTGATACACAAAATAGGGATAGTCATTCATGCTTAACAAATACTTTTCCAAAACAAGCAAGGCAAAAGTTTTATCAAATGTCATAACATATCTTTATTAAAAATACCACTCAATTAGTTCTTCAAACGTCGGGGTCAAAGCAAGAGTCCAAGTCCTACGAACACATGGCAAAGTCTATTAAATGCACTCTCAAACAAGCTTTACATGAATACAAATGATCTCGGCATTCCTTCAAAACTAAGTCGGACCAAAACAAGACACTGTTTCTTATCTCGGGAAAACATAATGGGCACCAACCAGGTCTTGGCCGAGGTCCCACACCTCCTTGCCGAGGTGTGGTCCCGATGGCCACATTCAAGGAAATGAAGTCGGGAAAATCTGGGTTTCCCTCTGCTGAAGAACATGAAGAACATGAATGCTCAATCACAACTTGTTATTACGAAATTTGGGATTTCATTAGATGAGTTCGAAAACATGGACCTGGGTACCCATACTTGAAGATCTTATGAAGACAAACACAAAAACATGAATCTTGATGCAAGCTTTCGGATCAAACAAGGCTTTTATTTAAAAACACATGAATATCACTTTCTTTTTCTAAAACCAAACTTTAAATCAATGCATGGCTTACAAATCGTGCTCGATCATGCAATGCAACTAGATGAACAATAAGAACAACAAGAGTAGATCAAGGTTCTAACCTCAAGACATGAATCTAACGGCTCAAGGTGTGAAGATCAAGCTTGGAAATCTATTCCCTCTCTAAGAACTCCTCCTTCTTCTTCCTAGAGCCTCTCTCTCTAAAAGACAAGGATATGATACAAAAATGATGTGTTTCTCAACAGCTCATTGACTTAACCCTCTGTTGGGACACGTGGCATCGGCTGGTTGGCTCTTCTAAAAAAGGTGACTGAGTGAAAAGACAAGATTATGACAAAGTGTGTTCAACAAGCAAGATGGCATAGGCACTCCGGCAGGTAATGATCTCGGCTAAGGACAAAGCTTCGGCAAGTAAGGTCTCAATGATCTCGGCTAGGAAGGACAACACTTGACTTAGCTGTGCCACACCTCGGCCTAGATGTGCCACACCTCGGTCTAGGTCATACCAATCCAGAAACAAGATCATTAGGTGCAAGGGTAACATCTCGGCTTAGATGATTCATATCTCAGCCTCGGTGGCGTACACCTCGGCCTAGATGATGACATCTTGACCAATATGTCAGGGTGGAGGTGGAGGTCAAACAAAGTGGTTCCAAGATAGTAATAAGTGTAAGAGGTTCAAAGGCGTGACCTAGGCTTAACAAGACCTCGGCTACACACCGAGCAAGAGACGGAACACACAAACAATATGCAAGCCAAATCACATAAGCACAAAACAAGACGGAAACCTTACCTAAGGCAAAACAAGTCGAAAATTACAAATGCAAGCTTAACAAAACAAAACGTGCAAATGCACATGAACATGATTAAGATGGAGATGAGGGTCACTACAGTTTTTGGGTTTGTTTTGCCATGATATAACTCTTATTTTTGTTGGCGAAGCCATCTCATGGTTGGTCTTGGTAGGTGTAGTGTAATCTTCCATTTTGGCATTGCATACTCCATGCGTCATGCCCTTCATGCTAGCATGTTTTAGCTTTGATCCATGCATGTTTTAGCATCATTTTGGCATGTTCTAGGACTGTTTTGGGTTGTCTTGGCGATATGCTTCGTGTTTTGTATAGTTATAGTGCAAGTGCCTATGCTAGCTTCAAGCTTTGAGCCCTCTTACATGCCATACTTGTATTGTTTGAGTGATTTGGCATCATTCCTTACATGATTTTAGAGCTTATAGTGTTGTCACGTGTCCATGCTTTTCACTCTTTAAGTGCTCTTAAGAGTTGTATCTTTATGCCTTAATTCTTAAGCCAATTGGCATGCATGCTTGTCTTGCCTTTTTTATGTTTTTCATGCCATCATTTCAGCACTATTGGCCACTGCTTTGGACATGATTGAGGTCTATCCATATCCAGTTTAAGTCCATCTTGCATGTTGTTTGCATTACATGTTATTTGCATGCTTGTTGTTTGCATTGTTGCTTGCCATTAGCTTTGATAAATTGCTCATGTTGCATTGCATGTTGTTTGCATGCTTGTTGTTTGCATTGTTGTTCGCTTGCAAGCATTGCATTGTATTTGGCATACTTCTGTTGCATTGTGTTTGGATAGGGTGTTAGTCCAAACACGGGAAACGAATGACGTTTCATACTTGAAGTGATGAAACGTGCCTCATTTCTCGGTCGCCGACCCTCTTGATCATGCATGATAGAAGTTAAGGCATTTATGTGTTTTTGTGCATTCATTTGACATTGATTTGTGCAAATCAGCCTCTTTGGCCATCATGCATTGAGATGCGTGATTGATAGTTCGAGAGTCGAGCACTAAACTCCTTTGAGCTTTAAACATGATAAGGAGTGTGGTTGCACACACATCTTCTTGCAAATACACTGCCATGCCTCTGTTAGTGCTCTGTTGCAGCAAAAGGAGAAGTTTGCAGGAAGAAGTGGCCGATTGACTATCAAGGCTGCCGATCACCTATCAAAACTGGCCGATAGCCATAAAAATTGGCCGATGATAAATATACTTGGCCGATGGCCATTCCTCTTGGACGACCACCTCTCAGATTGTTCCTAAGGTGGGTCAGAAGCACTATAGAGGTTGTCACAATTTTCAGAGATACACAAGTGTGCAAACAGAGGCATCACGAGGCACGGTAGTGGATTTCCGAGCGAAGTCGACCGAGCATTCATATGCCCCTCTCCTCGAGGCTGTTTTAACTGCTTTGTGTAGTTAGTTAATTTGCTAATTAGTTAGTTAATGTATTTGCTAATTGATTCCATCTTTGTAATATTATAATTAGCTTAATATAACTAGTTTTAATTTGGTTTGTACCTAATTAGCTTAGATTAGCTAGTTGATTCAAATTCAATTTGTGTTGTGTAATAATTAGTTTAATTAGCTTAGATTAGCTAATTAGATTATTATTCGGACCCTCCGTCGAGAGGGCACAACTGTTGTAATAAGTGTGCGTGTGTGTGATGCATGTCTTCTAACCCTCATTTCTTTCTCCTTTTTATTTACCAGCTTTTAATGGTTAGTTTTAGGGCATATTTAAATTAGCATCCTTATGCTAGCATGTTTGCATTCATTCATCTGTCTTGCATGCACCGAGTTCGGCGCATCATACAAACTGCATTGTATTTCAATTCCATTTTGAATACATGTATCAATTGTTTCACTTGACATGACATCTTAGAATAGCCGAGCCTATCTTAGTTGCATTTTGCATGTGTTGCATTAGACATTGTTAACATAGCTAGGATCATGCATTGATTACTAACTAGCTTCTTTTTTGGCTCGGAGTACACTATAAGTGTTTATGCTTTAGCATCCTTGCATGCGTGTAAGTGTTGCGATGATAGCATGCTTGCCATGAGGCTAACTACTTAAGTGATTAATTGTTTGAATGCCTGTGGGTGAAGGCTTGATCGCCTGGATTGGAATAACTCGATGATTGTGAGTTTTAAGCCCACTTGAAGTGGCAAAATCATGTTTTCCTAAGCCCACTTGAGGGTGCAAATCTGCGTCTTAGCCTACTTGCGAGTAGCAACTTCAAACGATTTTCGAAAAAAAAACATGAGTTGTTTTGTTCCAATCCGCGTGATTGAGTCTATATTTGTTTGCTGTGCGCATCACGTAGTAAAGGTTAGCTAATAACAGGAATAAGAACACATGTGTTTTCAAAAATAACATATCATGCTTAGTAAAGGCCGATCTTTTGATCAGGCGAGCGGTGGTACTCATTGCATGACCTTCCCCTCTTGTACCCAAGTTCCTAAGCCGATGCAACTTTGGTGATGACGGACACGTGGCCTTAGGCACGAGTCAGGGTTTCTTAAATTTCCTCAAAATAAAATATTTAGGTGACGACTCTGTATGTGGACAAGCAATCCATGTTTGGCACTTCTTTACAAAAATCAGTTTTCCAAAACAATTTGCTAAATTTGGACTCTTTGGTGATTTATCAATCTCACATTGTACATTGTGAGATTAGATTAAGAACCGTGACATTTTGAGTCTGAACTGTAGCACTGCATAAAGCCTCTCGGGGCGAGTCTACACACTCCGATGCTAAAGTTAGTCCTTTGATTGAAAGAATAAAGCTATTGAAATCAAGAGTGTTGGTGTGTAGTGTAGAGAGAGAGCACATACCTCTTCTTCTGGGATGCCCCTCTTTTATATAGATGGGGGGTGTGATATTTGTTTGGGCTGGACCCATTATAGGCCTTGTTTAGGTTAACCTCAATAAGTGGATATATATTTTTTTTCTAGCTCCCACAATTGCCTCAAAACTTTCATTGTCTGCAGTAGAAGGAATGAGAGTTTTTCTTGCCGACTTACGCTGTTCAAATAGCTGTTAGGTTTTTTTGATAAAGAACACTTTGGATAAATGAATAAAATATATGAATGAATGTCTGCATGTATGCTTGAATGTATGTATAAATGTACGTTTGTCTTGAATGTATGTATAAATGTATATATGTCTATCATAGGATGAAATTATATCACATGAGTTCCAAACAAATCATAACAATGAGCCACGGTATTGTTACCCCCAGGCAAGGGCTATAGGTCGCAGTATTATGACCCCCTGGCGAGGGTGTAGTATATTGTCGAGTGCAAAAAGCACTTCAAAATATGGACTTTCGTGCCGAGCTAGTGATATTTTTATGTACCAAGCACAGAAATAATTATCTAAACCAAATAATGTAGATTAAATAAGGTAGATATATCAGCCAAAAAATGGACCACGGTATTATTACCCCTGGGCGAGGGTGTAAACCTGCGGTATTATAACCCTCGGGCATAGGTATAGACCTGCAGTATTATAACCCCCGGGCATGGGTGTAGACCTGCAGTATTCTAACCTCCGGGCGAGGGTGTAGGCCGCGGTATTCTAACCTTCGGGCATAGGTGTAGGCCGCTGTATTCTAACCTCCGAGCGTGAGTGTAGCCCTTTGCTGATGGCGCTCCGTGTCGAGTGCAAAGATTACATTGTACTCGGAGACTTTTGCTGATTTTAAGTGGTGATCAAGTGCTAATATTGTAAGGATTTTGAATAATGCATCATGTATCAATGATGGCCTTCATTCATCTATCTTGCATGCATCGGGCTCGGCGCATCATACAAACTGCATTGTATTTCAATTCCAATTTGAATACATGTATCAATTGTTTCACTTGACATGACATCTTAGAATAACCTTATCTTAGTTGCATTTTGCATGTGTTGCATTAGACATTGTTAACATAGCTAGGATCATGCATTGATTACTAACTAGCTTCTTTTTTGGCTCGGAGTACACTGTAAGTGTTTATGCTTTAGCATCCTTGCATGCGTGTAAGTGTTGCCATGATAGCATGCTTGCCATAAGGCTAACTGCTTAAGTGATTAATTATTTGAATGCCTGTAGGTGAAGGCTTGATCGCCTGGAATGGAACAACTCGATGATTGTGAGTTTTAAGCCCACTTGAAGTGGCAAAATCATGTTTTCCTAAGCCCACTTGAGGGTGGCAAATCTGCGTCTTAACCTACTTGCGAGTAACAACTTCAAACCATTTTCGAAAAACAAACATGAGTTGTTTTGTTCCAATCCGCGTGATTGAGTCTATATTTGTTTGATGTGCGCATCACGTAGTAAAGGTTAACTAATAACAGGAATAAGAACACATGTGTTTGCAAAAATAACATATCATGCTTAGTAAAGGCCGATCTTTTGATCAAGCGAGCGCGGGTGCTCATTGCATGACCTTCCCCTCTTGTACCCAAGTTCCTAAGCCGATGCAACTTTGGTGATGACGGACACATGGCCTTAGGCACGAGTCAGGGTTTCTTAAATTTTCTCAAAATAAAATATTTAGGTGACGACTCTGTATCTGGCAAAGCAGTCCATGTTTGGCACTTCTTTATTAAAAATCAATTTTTCAAAACGATTCGCCAGATCTGGAGTCTTTGGTGATTTATCAGTCTTGCATTGCACTTTGCGAGATTAGATTCAGAACCGTGACACGAGTCCGAACTGTAGTAGCTAAAAACTAACAATTCGCGCCCCTCGTGTGCGGAGCGGAGTTCCTAGGTGGTCTATAACTAGCCATCGTCAAAATGGCGGTCAGGCCGTCTCTGAGCCGAACAGACTCTGAGGTGATGTCGTTAATGGCGGACAGCGGAATGTCGTCGTTGTTCGCCATAAAAGATGACTGCAAAAGCTTGAAGGACAAGGTTTTGTCTGTCAAAGATTTCCCACAGACGGCACCAATTGTACGGGGAGCAAATATTCGTCGCTTTTTGTACTCCTCATGTCCAAGCTTTGCTTCTTTTCGAGTGACCTGAGAACACAAAACAATGAGCTGCCCAGCGGTGTGCTGCCGAAAAAACCCTCTGACGATCAAGTTAGCACACTAAGAGAGAAGAAGAAGAGGGAGAGACAAAGGGGTAGGTAGCTCTGATAACTAGATGTTCCAGACCCGTTGTATGGAGGCGCTGCATAGTTTAACTAGCTTTTGCGCACACCACTCTATTCGTCCTTTTCTGGACGCGTGGTTGTACTACCCTCTCTATTTCTTACACGTATACGTGTCAATACTGCCAAACAACATTTGGCCAAACTGCCAAACAGTATTGACGCACAACTACTGGCGGGTTTTTCTCCTCGCACTCCAATTGGGCCACGTAGCGACTTCTGCCGTATTACCCATAACTCGGCACAAGACCGTTTACCAACTTCCATCAATCGGCTCAGCTCCGAGTTGTCCAACCAGTCAACTGCGGCTCGGCCAAATATTGCTCGGTCCATACAGAGGACGGTGTCATTAGCTCAGACTATTCTTAGGTCAGCCCATTCCATATGTAATCCGGTCCTTTATTCGGTGTAAATTTCTCTTGCACACATAGCTTGGCCCACACTTATCGACAGAGCACATACATAGCTCGGCCCATTCTACTTATTGGATTTTCCCCTCTCAGGCCATAATTGAAGGTTTTAGGATTATAAAAAACTATAGTAATACACTACTGGACCTTTTTCATTGTGGACAAAGTGTAGGCGTTTCAGAGTTTCTTTGTTAAAAAAAGCCCAAGCGCTTAAGGCCCCGTTTGTTTTCAAAGATAGAATGAAGATGACTGATAGTGAGGGGATTAATAATGAGAGGATTATTAGTGAGGGGATTGATAGTGAGGGGATTAAGTAAAATTGTATTTGTTTTGACAATAGTTGTTAGTGTAGGGATTGTCAAATTATTTTTATATAAAATAAATATAAAATAATAAAAAAATACAAAAAAATTAAACATAAATGTTTTAAAAAAATACCCAACATGTAAAAAATTTTAAAAAAAATAAAAATAAAATAAAAAACTTCTAGAAAAAAATAAAACAAATAAAATAATAATTTTTACTTAACAAAAAATACAAAAAATTAAACATTAATGTTCAAAAAAAAAATACCCGACATGTAAAAAATAAAATAAAAAATAAATAAAAATAAAAAATTTTTAATCCGCCGAACTATTTTTCTAATACCAAGTCCTGGAGACCCATCCGAATCCCTTTGGGGAGGCCCATCCTAATCTGGAGCTCACTTTCAATCCCCTCCCTATCTCTCAAAACAAACACAATATTAATAGATCTCACCTCATTAGCAATCTCAATCCCCCCTATAACTCTCCCCCTATAACTCTCTAAAGAAACGGGCCTAAGAGACGTAGTTCAAAACTTGAAATTGACATTTTGCTTTCCTTCCAAGTTTCAACTTCCATTCCAGCCTGATAAGAAAAGCCCTCCCCAAGATATTAACAAAACCAAGCAATCTCTAGCGTTGTGTGATTATTTTTTATTCTATGGTTTATAAGAAAATTAAAAACTAAAAATATTATTAAATTCTGAGTAATATTATACATAATTTAATTTCTTATTATATTTTATTATTTCTAAACACAAAATAATAAGATCCGCATTAATAAAAATACCATAATAAATAAGGTTGTATGTAGCATTTTTCTTAAATGTAATTTTAAATGATTCAAAAACCCAACTTAGGAGTTAGTTGATTCACAAGTTCAGCTATGAAAAATATTCTGAAACAGAAGTTTGAATCCCATGAAACATATAATCCCTTTGGGCCACCAAATCTGTACAAGATAATTACCCAATATGTATGAGAGGGGGATTGCATATATTTGGAGATTAATTGTAGGACAAAACCTCGATACGCTCCTTAGGTATATCCTTAAAGAACCAAGGATTCAAGTCAACATGAGAATGTATCGATCACCCCAGATGTCATGCCATCTCTTTAAAAATTAAAACTACAGTCATTTTCTTGGTTTAGAGATTACCATGGTGTGCTCTATTTGAATTTCAGGTAAAACACAACTTAGGTTATGACAATCAACAAGATATATGGAAGTTGATGGAGAGTACTTCCGCAGATCAAAAAACAGCCAGAGAGGGAGAATGGAAACAAAAAAAAAAAAAAAAAAATTGAAACTTGATAACCCTTCAGAGACGTCTTTCTTAAAGATTAGTACTCAACATTACAGGTATTTCATGATACAGATATATTTTACTACCAAGCATACAGTGACCCCAAAAATAAAAAAAATAAATCAAGCATTCTCTGTTACATATCCTGCAGCTTCTTTGTAATTGTTCCACAAATCTGATATTATGGTTGAAATCATCTCTTTGAACCCTCCCAAAACATCTGGCAAATCTTTGAACAACCCGTCAAGCGAATTCCTTGTCTGTTCAACTAGTCCTCCAAGCACCAACCCAGTAGCAGCTGCAGACCCTGAAACACCCTCAACAACAAGATTAAAAAGACTCCAGATCAGATTGCTAATTGCATCCGCTGCCAGCCCAACCAAATACTCAATCAATGACTTTATTAATTCCGCCACTTGTTCTAACCCGTTCTGGAAGGCTTCACCGGGGACTTTGAAGGCTTGGATCATTAACACGATAAAATATGCTGTCGCGTTGAAGATTAACTTAGTGATTAGGTTTGATAATGTGCTCAAGGCTGTGAAAATAAGATTTAGGAGGAAAAGAACCATGTTTGGTTGGTGGGAAAGAGAGGAATAGGAACAAGAAGAAGACAAAAAATACTTGAGGAGGAAGGTAAAGGGGTTTGAGTTTTGTTTGCAGGATGTGTTTGGAAGATTATTAGTTTATATGGTTGGATTGTTGAATTTGATTTAGGTGATTTGTTTATGGGTAGTATTTTATAAGGAGTAGTTGTGTTGTCTGCACATTTTAGCAATTCGAAGTCTTAAGGAAGAACATTTTAAAAAATGTTTTTGTTTTGTCGTATTGATTAGTGAAATTTAATGTAAAATAATGAGGATAAGATCTAAAGAGAAATTGTATATTAATTACTACTAGTCCCCTTAAGACGCGTTTGGAGAAGTCAAATAAAGAAAAGGTGGGGTCTATGGCGTTTTCTTCGCGGCATTGAAATGGCTGTCTTGTTCTCCTCTCCACCATCCTCGTATCTTACTTCCTCTACTTCTTGATCCTGTACAGTGGGCAAAAGTGGCACAGATTCTCTGTTTTCAAATTTTTTTCTCATTTTTTGTCCCAATGTATTCAATTCCTATTAAATTAAGACATTTCCACACAAATCCTAATTTATCAACTTAGACCTCGTTTGGGAATAGACTTTTTTAATAACTTTTTGACTTTTTGATTAAAATTTGATGAAAAAAATTAGTATGTTTGGGATGATTTTTTAGCTTTTTACGAAAAGACATGCAAAAAGTAAAGAGAAAAATAAATCTTTGACTTTTTGGTATGGATTGTTGACTTTTTGATTTTTTAAGTAACTTTTTGATTAAAAATGGCAACGAGGCCTTATGCTCCATTTATTTCTAACTAAATTTTTTTCGACCTTTAAGTCTTATTAAATTTTTAATAATCAAAATTACCTTTCAAAGAATGGTTGTTCTTCATTTATAATTATCTATAAAGGAACATTATGATTTGACATTTATTTTGATTTTTAAAACTTTAAACATCAACTTTCAATTTGAAAAAACTTAAAAAAACAAAATATGTGCAAACAAAAAAAAATTTGAAAAAATTTAAAAAATTGAATTATTTTTTTGTGCAAAACTGAAATTTTGTATTTATAAAGGAGCATGATAATGGAACATTGATGAAAAAAAAATTAAAAATGAATAAATTAATAATGTTTTCAGTTTTAAAATTAAAAAAAATGATAATATTCTTAGTTTTATTGGATAGTTGAATCAAACTAATAAGTAGAATGACAAAATGCTAATCTTATGCTCTTATTTTTTTATCAGTTAGTGTGAAACAATTATCTGTAATATTACTATGTAAAATTGATAATGTTCTTAGTTTAAAAATTTTTTAAAAAATAGAAAAAAACTATAATATTATCAGTTTTACTAAATATGACTTGTACGAGCACGAAATTATCTTCTCGTATAATCTTGTTGATCAAGTCTGCGTTCCTCCAAACGTCGTTGCTTTCCTCCCTGAAAACACAAACGTGAGCCAGCCGGCGGGTGTGTGCCGAATACCTTTCCGATGCCTAAGTCAGCAAAATAGATAAAAGCTCTGTGTATTCGAGAATCAAAGCCGTGTTACCTCACCATAGGTTCTGTTATGAGCTTTTATAACTTTTGTCTGGCATAATCCTAGTAGGACTCTTATTCCTCCATATAGAATCCTCCTAGGAATCACACTCCTGAAAGATAATGCTTATCCTTCAACACCCTCCTCACTACTTAAACCAAGTGAGATGGTTTTACCTCGGTGGAATGACAATATAACCGGGCTAACCTTTGTCATACTAAATCTAACGCCTTCACTGTAGCTCATAGCTCGGTACCTCAGTTTTGTCTGTCAAAACTGAGCTATCTACATCAAGCTTTGACCAAGCTAACAAATAGCAAGGTCTACCATAAGAAGCCAAAATACCTCGGCTCCGAATACTAGGACCGAGCTAATTATCACCACTCCGACCGTGGTAACTGTAACCATACTTGGACCGAGCTAACATTTGCAAAGCCCTTTTTACCACGGCCCATAGAACGGCCCATCATTACACCTTGGCCTAGCTCGCCCCTAATGCATATAAAAACTCCCTCTCAATTGCCCTTTAATTCCATCTGCGTAGCATGATTGGGATTACCTGTAACCAGTCGAGGTAAAACTTTTGCCTTTCAACCAAGCTAGATTGTCACCGGGCTACCGATTTGCCCAGTCAAAAAAATGTCTCTTCAGTCACGTTGTGCTTCTGAATCGCTTGCTATTCCTATAAACACGTGGCAGGCCCCTATTGGTTGAGTACAACTGTCGACGCCGACTTCATATCTCGCAAATTTTGAACAGTCCCGCCTTTTTCACTCTCTTTACACCAAAACCACACGTTTTGAACCAATCATTTCTACTATTCATCTTCTCTCTTTCTTTCCCTTTGAATCTCCATTCTTGCAACCCTAGCACCTGCCAAGCTCGTGTTTTTGCTGATATTGTCTCCATTTTCAGTTCGATTACCTATAACCAGTCGAGCTAAAACTTTGCCTTTCAACCAAGCTAGATTGTCATCGGGCTACCGATTTGCCCAGACAAAAAAATGTCTCTTCAGTCACGTTGTGCTTCTGAATCGCTTGCTATTCCTATAAACAAGTGGCAGGCCCCTATTGATTGAGTACAACTGTCGACGCCGACTTCATATCTCGCAAATTTTGAACAGTCCCGCCTTTTTCACTCTCTTTACACCAAAACCACACGTTTTGAACCAATCATTTCTACTATTCATCTTCTCTCTTTCTTTCCCTTTGAATCTCCATTCTTGCAACCCTAGCACCTGCCAAGCTCGTGTTTTTGCTGATATTGTCTCCATTTTCAATTCCTTCATTTTGAACTGGTATGTGGCTCAAACCTGTTTCATTTCCATTTATTTCGCATTGTTTTGTAATACATAGCATAGTATGTATGTTTCTCAAAACACTTTGTAGTTTCCATAGGAAATGACCACTTTATTCCAAGAACCATGTAATAGATCCATTGGATTTATAACCAATTTGAGAAATAACGCTTTTGATCCAAAATAATATTTCAACCGAACTAGCAACCTGTTTGTACTTAAGGTGTGCACTCAGCCGAACTAGATTAAGTTTCAATAGGTTTAAGAACCTTCTGTTTCACCTAGCTGAGCTAGGGAGTTGTACTAGGTGTGCGCACTACCGAACTAGAATGCCTTAACCAATGACCGGGCTATCCCCTGGGACCAAACCAGCTCTCTGACTTTGTCGAAACTGAAGCAAGAATGTCGTACCCTATGCTTCGACCGGGCTATGAACCTCTCATTCCACTTGACCGAGTTGAAATCCATCGCCTAAACCGAGCTAAGAACGGACAGTATCCCACGTAGAAAAGCTAGGACTCCATTTATTATGCCTTTGTTTCTTTTAGCACAGCCCAACGACCTGTGCTTAACACTTTTCCTTTTCACTTTGCAGACTGACTAGGTTGGCCAGGCACACCTTTGCACGCTCAACCAAGATACCGAAGGTCATCTCAACACCGAGCTAAATTATACATAATTTAAGGCCACATGGGGAAGTATCGATTTTTAGTAAACTGTCCAGGGGCCATAGCCGAGTTCCGAAAGGATTACAACATTCCTGATGATGTTCATCTCAATTTAGCCGAACTAGACACCATTCCTTGGGGAAAACCGGGCTTCGTCCCTTTCAATGTCATATCCATTGTAGAGGCCGACCTCCATTTTCCCGTTCAGCTTCTTCTTTGTAAATTTCTTAGACAAACAAGACTTTGCCCTACCCAGCTTTCCACAAATTCATACTGAATAATAAACGGCATCGCTGAGCTAAACTGCCGGCTTGGCCTTAACCTCGGTTTAGCCGAGTTATTTCACCAGTATTCACTTGGCCAGAACGAAGATGGTTGGGTATACTATTTAAGAATAAGAAGACGCCGAGGGAAGATAATAAAAAATACCCCGGACAAAGATGTAAATGATGATGATTTTTTCTGGGTCTCGGGCAACTTCGAAGATCAAGAAGCCCAAATACCAGGAGACCGGATTAACTGGAATAAAGGAGTAGCTGATATAAATACCTCGGCTCAGTTTTGTGCTTTCTTTACTCCGTTGGTCTCATTTTCAACTGTACTAACCGTTGTCTTTTTCCTTTATGCAAACTTGAACCATCTAAAGTCCCAGTATAGTTACCCCAATCTTGACGCACTCCGCGCCGCACTAAGATATCCCAATCAAGGTTAGGCCGAGCTACTCAACTTTGAGCCGACATATAGATACAACAGCAGGAGGAAGACCAGGGTGACAGATTTCCTTCTAGAGCCATCACCAGAACATGATTTAACCCTTCCACAAATCAACCTCATTCCATTAACAGCGGAACAAGAAATGGCCAAGAAGAGAGCAGTTAGAGTCCTCTTCACCGAAACAAATCAAGCCGAGGTACCACAAGTTGGCCAATCACAAGAGGCCGTGGTATCTTTTCCAACCGCCCAGCCTTCATCATCTCGGCCAAGCAAGCGCGCTCGGACTTCCACAACCGAGCCACACCTTGTTGACGAGGATGAAACCGTGCTTCCACAAATCACTTCGCCAAGCCTAGAGCCCGAACGTTCTGACTGGGCTAACTCTTTTGATTGGGCCCCAAAACTTACATTTAGGAACCGAGCTATACAAAACACAAATTCAGTTGTAGCAGACAAAGATCATACACTCGCCTTTAACCTGGCTAGGAGTGTGTGCTTGCCCTCTGACATGGAACACCATGACCATTTGACCGAGCTAAAGGCTATCCGGTCAGCGACGAAGTCAATGGTGCTGGTAAGTGCTCCTTCTAATCATCTTTTCATTTTATATCGTCTGTTTGCTCGGTTTTTATTCATAATAGCTATCTCTCCTTTTGTAGGCCATGCAGAAGAACCATGTTGCTCACAAGCGCGTGCTGGAGCTGTGCAAGACGACAAGGCTGGCCGTGGTTGAGGCCGATAGTAAGACAGCCGAGCTAAACGAAGCCAAACAAAAAATGGCCGAGCTTCAATCAGAAGTCGCCCGACTCACCGGGCTAGCAAATTCGGCGGAGGCGGACAAACAAAAGGCCTTTACCGAGCTGAAGGACCGCTATCTGTGTGAGCTGGCGAAGGTCGAGAGGAAGAAGAACGCCGAGATAGCGGAGCTGGAGAAAAAGATGGAAGACGTGGAAGACCGCGGCTACAAGGAAAGCAAAGCCACATACATCTTGTAGTGTGAAGCTGCTAATGACATTTTTTTCAAGTGTGGGTGGAAGGCAGCTGTGGCGAAGCTCGACCATGGCCAGGAGACCGAGGTCTTTCAGAACCCCCCTCCACATTTCATACCAAGCTACATAGCGGAGTATGCAAACGTCATTCAACAAAATTTTCTTGAAGTTAAGGAAGAAGAAGCATCTCCTGAGCCCAACAACGCCCCAGTCGTCGCCAATGATCCCGCTGTTCAGTCAGCTCGGGTGGAGCCACCAGTGGAAGACTTGGTTGAAAATCTGACCGAGCTACCTACTGAAACTGGGGTTCGAGTTGATCTGGATGCGAATCTTGACAACCTTTTTTCTTGATCTTGTATTTTCTTCTTTCTATTCTTGGAAAGGATGTGTAACCGGGCTAAAGTCCCACTTCTTGTAACTTTGACTTTAACTTTGAATGAAATCTTTTTTTGTTTTCCTATATTGTTTGTTTGGTTTACTTCATGCATTTATTTCTTACTATGATTTGTATTCAGTATAACATTTGCTGGCCGAGATACCTATCTCAGTCTTAACCTTGTAATCTATTTGGTCATACCTGCCAACCTCTTTAGCCTAGATCCTTATCTCGACTGAAGAGCAGTAAAAGTTAGTTATTCCAGCCAACCACTCTTCAGCCTAGATCCTTATCTCGGCTGAAGAGTAATAAGTGTTGGTTTTTCCAGCCAACCACTTCAGCCTAGATCCTTATCTCGGCTAAAGAGCACTAAGTGTTGGTTTTTTCCAGCCAACCTCTTCAGCCTAGATCCTTATCTCGGCTGACGAGAGCTCAAAGTTGGTTATTCCTGCTAACTTAGAGCTAAGTGTTTGGTTATTCCTGCGAAACTTCTTCAGCCTAGATTCTGATCTTGGCTAAAGAGAGCTCAAAGTTGGTTATTTCTGCCAACTTAGAGCCAAAGTGTTGGTTATTCTTGCCAACCTTCTTCAGCCTAGATCTTGATCTTGGCTGAAGAGAGCTCAAAGTTGGTTATTCCTGCCAACTTGGAGCCAAAGTGTTGGTTATTCTTGCCAACCTTTTTCAGCCTAGATCCTGATCTTGGCTGAAGAGGGCTCTAAGTTGGTTATTCCTGCCAACTTAGAGCCAAAGTGTTTGGTTATTCCTGCCAAACTTCTTCAGCCTGGATTCTGATTTTGACTGAAGAGAGCTCAAAGTTGGTTATTCCTGCCAACTCTGTTTTCATTGCCTCTAGCCCACTAAGACTATTTTTACAGAAGAAAACAATTTATGCTGAAAAGGAAACTACTTGCTTTATTGAAAAAAGAAAAAGCTACAAGTATGTTTAAAGAAAAGCTAAAAATAAAATAGTTTGAGATTGACAGTGTTCCAGGGCCTGGGAATGGCCTTGCTGTCTCTATCTTTCAAGGTATGCCCATTTTCTCGCTAAGCCAACCACTTTGTATAGACCTTTCCAATTAGGCCCTAACTTGCCATCTTCGGGTACCAGAGTATTTCCCATTACTTTGCGCAGCACCCAATCTCTAATTTTGAATTGCCTCTGATGTACTGTCTTGTTATATTTTCTGGATAACTCTTGCTGGTATGAGGCGATGTGAACTAGTGCTCTTTCTCTTCTCTCTTCTGCAAGGTCGAGCTCCAATGCTATGGCTTCTCCATTTAAGTCTGGGTCGAAATTTTCACTTCTAATAGTGGGGAGGCTAATTTCCAGTGGGATTACAGCTTCCATGTCATAGGCCAAGGAAAAAGGTGTTTCTCCAGTAGACCGCCGATGTGTGGTACGGTAAGCCCATAAAACATGAGGGAGTTCCTCAACCCACTTGCGTTTTGCTTTCTCCAGCCTTTTCTTCAATGCATCTAAGACGACTTTGTTTGATGCTTCCGCCTGGCCATTTGCTTGGGGGTATGCTAGTGTAGAATTATATAATTCTATCTTATACTCCTCACAAAAGCCTTTGAAAATTTTGCCATCGAACTAAGTGCCGCTGTCTGATATTTAAGCCCTGGGTATGCCGAACCGAGTGATGATATTCTGGTAGACGAACTTCTTCACATCTTTCTCTTTTATTGAGGCGAGTGCTTCCACTTCCACCCATTTTGTAAAGTAGTCTGTTGCTGCAAGAAAGAATTTTCTGTTGCCGGGCGCCGTTGGAAGTGGTCGCACTATGTCTAAGCCCCACATTGCGAAGGGTCATGGGCTAGTTAATGGTAAAAGCTCTCTGGCTGGTTGATGTATTTGGTGTGCGAACTTCTGACATTTCTCGCACTTCTTGACATACTTCCCTGAATCTGCTTGCATGTAAGGCCACCAATATCCTTGCGAAATTACTCTGTAGGCCAATGATCTTCCCCCTTGGTGGCTTCTGCATACGCCTTCGTGTATCTCGAACAAGAACGCCTCGACCTTGCTGGGATGGACACATTTCAAGAAGGTCCTGTGAAGGATTTTTTGTACAAGGCCATTAATGGGGAAAGCCAAAATCGCTGTGACTTGGCTCTGATCTTGTTAGCTTCTTTCTTCTCTTTAGGTAAGACACTGTCTTTTAAGAATACTATAATGGGATCTATCCATGAAGGGCCTAGTTCGGCACAACATCCCTCAGTTACTTCGGGTTCTTCAATGCTTGGTCGAGGTAGGAAGTCGATCAGAGATAGATGTGGGATAGATGTATCTGCCATTGAAGCGAAGCCTGCTAGTTCGGCTGCTCTGCTATTTTCTTCTCGGCCGAGCTGTTCTATCCGCACTGTTTTGAATTTCATGATCTCCTTTCTAACTAACTCATGGTACTTAGCCATCCTCTCATCCTTTGCCTCGTAGTCGCATGAAATTTAGTTTACTACCAGCTGGGAGCCACTGTAAACCATTAGCTCGGTGGCCTGCATGAAGAGTGCTGATTTTAGGCCTACTAAGAGTGCTTCATACTCCGCCTCATTGTTTGATGCTGGGAAGCCACGGTTGACTGCATGTTCCACTACTAGGCCATCTGGTGAGATGAGGACTATGCCAAGTCCTACACCATGCCTATTGGATGCTCCATCCACAAAGAGCTTCCACATCTCCCCAACGAATTCCAGCAAGTGGAGGGGTCGGATGATGTCTTGGGGTCATGAGTGCTGATGATGTCTTCTTTAAAGTCCACACCTACTGTTTGCCCCTCACCGTTTGATTGTACCAAGTTTTGACTTGTTGATGAGTCTTTGCTTGGTATAGCGCGGTTCGCCTATTCCTCCCTTTCTCCACTCCAGTATGCCTTGGGACATAGTTGTGCATCTTGTTTTGGGGGTTGCGCGGTTCCTGCGGCACTCTTTATCCCCTCTTCTATTGTACCAGTCAAGTCAACTAGGCAGATGCAATGGCTTCCTGGTGTGAATTTTGCCACAAAGTCTGCCAAGGCTTGGGCTTTTATTGCGGTTCTAGGCTAGAACTTGATATCAAATTGCCCTAATTCCACCACCCACTTCAAGATTCGCCCATAAAAGTTCACCTTCTCAAACAAAGTTTTTAATGGAAAAGCTGTTAGGACGATTATGGTATGGGCGTGGAAGTAATACGACAGTTTTCTTGAGGCCATCATCAAGGCTAAGGCCAGTTTTTCCAATGATAGGTACCTGGTTTTTGCGCCCAGCAAGGTTTTGCTAACATAAAAGATGGGCAAGTGTTGGATTCCTTCCGCTCTGACCAACACTATGTTGACTGCGTGCTGTGAAACTGCTAGGTACAAAAAGAACTCTTCTCCAGGTATTGGAGTTACTAGCAATGGTGGTGAAGACATGTATTCTTTCAGGTCTTCTAGGGCGCAATCGCATTCTTCATCCCACTCAAACTTGGCCTTTAATGCTTGGAAAAATGGTCGACATCTGTCTGACGACCGACTTATGAACCGGTTGAGCGCGGTTGCCAGGCTAGTGAGATGCTGCACCCAAGGTTTTAAAAAGCGGTTGCAACCGTTACGTAACGGTTTTGGTGGTTACCGTCATCCGTTACGGCCGCTTTTGCAGTGTGATTGAGATTCACAGGTGTGTCGGTCATAGCGGCTGCCATAGCAGTCGTAACGATGCCATAACAGCCGTAACGGCCTGTTACGCACCGTTACGAAACGATTCTGAACTGTTTCTTTCGGAAAAAAACACACAAAAAAAAGTTGAAAATAGAGGGAAGAGGGATAGAGAGAAGAGGGAAGATAAAGAGAGAAGATGGAGGAGTGAAAGACAGAGAGAGAGAGAAGAGGGAAGATGAAGAACTAACATGTTATTGATTTATTGAAGCTGTAAAACCTATGATATTCTATTCAGCAGCTATCACTCAACCATTTTGTTTGTGTGCGTCTGTCTATATATTGTTTGAAAATAATAATAATAATAATAATAATAATAATAATAATAAGTGTGGTCATTATCTATTTGACTTGGTTAAAATATGTATATATATAAATTTAGGCTCTTGTTTATTCTCTTACTTTTGTCATTGTTTATCTTATATATAATAGTTAGTGATTGATTTTTTGTATAATATAAAGTCATTAATTAATAAAATAAAATGTAAAAAACTCAATTTATAGTGATTTAAAAATATGAAATATATTGGATCATACTTAAAAATTCAAAAATTGATCAATATTTATTTTAAACCTAATATATATGACCATGGAAAAAAAATATGCATATCGGTAAGTTTTTTTCAAATTGTGCGAAAAATAAAAAAATTCACAGTTCCGGTTACCACAACCGTTACGCTACGGCCTTTACACCCCGCAACCGCAACCGCGCCACAGCCACCGTTACGGTGACCGCAACCGCTTTTCAGAATTGTACCTCTTTGACTGTGTTGGGCCTTTCAAGATCTTGGATTGCTTTGATTTAAGAGGGGTCTATTTCTATACCTCGGTTGGTCACTAGAAAGCCTAGGAATTTGTTCGATCCTACGCTGAATGCACACTTGGATGCATTTAGGCGCAACTTATTCTTCTTCAGAATCTGGAACATCTCACCTAGGTCCTTGAGATGGTCCTTCTCATCTTTGCTCTTGACCACCATGTCGTCTATGTAAGCCTCCATTGTTCTGCCTAACAATGGCTCAAATATCTTGATGACCATCCGCTGAATTGTTGCCCCTGCATTCTTTAGGCCAAAGGGCATGACCTTGTAACAATACAATCCTTTTGGCGTTGTAAAGGATGTTACCTCCTAGTCTGGTTCATACATAACGATCTGATGGTAACCTCTGTACGCATCGTGTAATGCCCTCAAAAATAAACCCATCATAACAAACATTCACGATAAATAGAAGAGATTTCACATTACAATCATCAGAGTATTCTTACAAAAGATATTACATGTTGACAACAAAAGTAAATGTCCTATAGGCTTACAACTTTCCAAGTCAACACTTGGTTACAAAAAGAGAGTACTAACTCTACACAAAATAAGCCATTGGCTTGATATACATGTAATACAACAAAACAACAAAAAGAAGTCTGACAGCCTCAAGCTTTCCAAGCTACATCCTTGGAGGTGGCATAACACCTGTACCTAAAAATGATGTCCCATATAAGGTGAGCCAACGCCCAGTAGAGATATGCTAAACATAATATGAGCAATAACTAAAACATTAGTACTTGATAAATGTTTAACTCATATAAACCAACATACAGTAGAATCCAGTTCCATAATCCTTCACTTAACAAGACTTAACTTATAAACATGGCTCAAAACCTGGCCAAATAACTTAAGCGAGACTATATCTCAAGCCAATAATACTTCAAACTGCCATTTCACGGAAATTGCATCCACGGGATTCGACACCCATGTGTAATTATTTTCTCATGGCCATTTTACGAAAATTTCATCCGCGGGACTCGGCACCCATGTATAGATGCCTTCGGATTGTCATTTACGGAAATTGAGTCTGCGGGATTCGGCACCCATGTATAGATATTTTAGAATTGCCATTTTACAAAAATTGAGTCCGCGGGATTCGGCACCCATGTATAATTATTTTCGAATGGCCATTTTACGGAAATTTCATCCGCAAGATTCGACACCCATGTATTCAAATACTCAACTTGATTAGTTTTAATTCACCTAATCATCATGCAATGTCTACAACAATCAAGACTATCCTCCACGGATAACCCAAAGCAGTTATTTTTAAACAGATAATAAATGCATCAACAGGTAAACTATCAACATTTTCAAAAGTAAGTGATTAATGAATCCAACTCCACTATTCTACCTCATAATGAGCGAATTTCATTATTCCCGACTCAATTTCATAATTCTATAACATTTCCAAATTAATTATATAAATTAATTCATAACAAAAATTAGGGCTTTCTCTCCCTTTTTCTCTACAATGACCCAAAGGCCCCATATATCCTCAACAACAACAACATCATCATTTTAAGACCCAAGATACACACTATGAGTCAAAATAACCAAACCCCTCTTTATTCATTTTGAAACCCTAACACCCAAAATTACCCAACTACGACATTACATCGAAATGACCAATAATTTATGTCAAAGACCATAAAAATGAGTAGTTATCCCTACTTCAAATTCAGAGCTCAAAGGAAGAAGATGAAGAATTTCGAGATGCTCCAAATCTCAAGATTTTCGGATCAAAACGTAGCCCACAACGAAATCAACACTTTTTACAAAGGTCCAAGGATAGAGGATCACTCCTACTAGATCAAACCCTAGAGAGAAGTTGGAATTTTAGAGAGAGGTGCACTCTAATGGAGGTTTTAAAAAAGTAGGAGAGAGAAAGGAAATCAAAAAGTGATCCAAAATGTCACTTTTCGGATTGAAATAGCAGTCACCTCGCTCGAGCGTGGAACTCCCCGCTCGAGCGTCAGACACAGACTCACGCTCGAGCGTCAAAAGCGCCGCTCAAGCGCCGGATGCACACTTTCAGAAGTTTTGCAGACCATGGTCCCCACTCGAGCGTCAAACTCCCCGCTCGAGCGGAGAAACAAAATCAAAGGACCCGCTCGAGCGTCAAAACTCTCGCTCGAGCGTACGACGACTTGCAGAGCAACATGCTGAGAGATGAAAAACCACGCTCGAGTGTCAAAACTCCCGCTCAAGCGGAGAAGCAAAAACGAAGGGCCCGCTCGAGCGTCAAAAGCCCCGCTCGAGCGTAAAGACCAAAATCTAGGCATCAACTCTAGATTTCTAAACACAACCAACCTGTTTCAAACCTGCCCAACACAACCCAAGACTCAAATACAAAGAGTAAATGATGTAAATGAGAATAAGACAACAACATAACCACGGAACCAAGTCCGAAATGCAATAAACAAAGGAAGGGAAAACCGGGATCGCTATACATCGAGGAAGCTAAGTCGATTGTGTCCTGCCGTCAGGTCTACCAGTTGGTCTATCCATGGTAGGGGAAAGCTGTCCTTTGGGCATGCCTTGTTGACTGTTTTGTAGTCCATGCAGACACGCCATTTTTCGTTCTTCTTTGGCACCACTACGGTATTGGAGATCCACATGGGGTAGTGCACTTCTCTGATAACTCCTACCTCCAGCAGGTTTCCCACTTCTTCCGCCACTATCTCGGCATGGTGGAGTGCTGATCTGCGAGTGCACTGTATAACTGGTTGGGCAGTTGGGTGGACGTTCAGTTGGTGACAGATAAAGTTTAGGTCAATGCCAAGCATGTCATACGGTGTCCAGGCAAACACTTCGATGTTAGAGGTTAAGAATTTCATGACCTCTATTCTCTCAGTGCTGGACAGAGACGAGCTGAGCCGAGCAAAAAGAACTTTTATGGGTCTTTTTCATCTATCCTTACCTGTACCAAGTCTTCCACTGCCTTATGTTCAGCTGCTTTGCCAACATCCACAAACAGTTCATTTACTGTGACGAAGCACTGTTTTGACATGATTTGCACATACCCTTTTGCAGCACGGCTGCCATTTACTGTGACGAAGCACTGTTTTGACATGATTTGGTCTCCAAAGATCTCTTCAATTATTCCGGCTTCGTTAGGGAACCGCAATACTTGATGGTAGGTTGAGGCCACCGATCGCATGGCGTGCAGCCACGTCCTCTCCAAGATTATGTTGTAAGTGGAAGGGACTTTCAATACCCAGAATTCTACCTGTTTCGTCATGGTTCCTGCCTTGACTGGGAGGATTATGTTGCCCACTGGCCACTCTGGCATTGAGTTGAATTCGATTAGGAGAGATGTTGCAGGTATCAAGTCTTTGTCCTCTAGTTTCAGTTGTTTGAAGGTTTCGTAATACATTATCTCACACGAGCTTTCTTGGTCAATCAAAATCCACTTGACGTTGAAATCCTTGACGCGTAGAGTAACAACCAGCACGTCATTGTGAGGGTAATATATCCTTGCTAAATCTTTGTCTGAAAAAGATATGACATTTGTGGCCTCCGTTCTCCCCTTTTTGATGGCAGGTTGTGCACTTAATACCTCCCTTAAGTGCTCAATTTTTTTGATCATTCCCCTAAGCTCACATACCCGCTCAGGTTCGAATACTCCATGTATTACGTTAATTACGCCTTGAGATGGGGTGTCGACCGACATTTTGTTTGGGTAGTTGTGGTTCTAGGGGGCTGGCTGTGTTTCTCCTTCTATGTATTAGTCCAGGTGCCCAGCTGCCACTAACTCCTCCAAATGCTGCCTTAACGGCTTGTAGTTTTCAGTGCGGTGCCCCTTTTCATCATGAAAGGTGCACCGGGACCTTTCGTCGTAGTCTTTTTGCGCTTCTCCTAATTTTGTTGGCTAGCGGACGAAAGGTTCATTACGTATCTCACTGAGAATTCGATAGATTGGTTTTTTGAACACTGTGGTAATGGCAGTGCGAACTCTTAACTTCTTTTTGTCTAGGTCCTCTCTGTTGGCTCGCCTGCTTCGCCCATTCCTGTTTGGTTTTGGTTGTTCTACTGTGTTGACTTTTGCTGAAGTCTTTTTATCTGGTGTTGCTGTTGTGCCAGATTTTCCTTTAGCACGGGCTCTGTCTTCCTCTACGCGAATATGTTGGTGCACTCTCTCCATTAAGGCCTCCATCGTGAGGGGCGGCGTCATTGTAATTGAGTCCCTCAATTTATTACCGATTGGCGGGCCTCGTTTGTATTGTGTTATGGCGAGGTTTGTGGGGTAATCCCCAATCTGGTTGAAGGTTTCCCAGTAGCGACTATTGTAGGATCTTAACATCTCCTTGTCACCTATGTCAATGGAGAGTAGTTGGTCGATCTCCATTGGTGTCTTGGTGTTCGTTCTGAACCTAGTCACGAACACCTTTGCCAATTGTGCCCAGGAGGCGATGCTGCCTTCTGGTAACCTTTAGAACCAAGTTAGACCTAGGTCGCCAAGGCTGGATGGGAACATGATACACATCAGGGCCTCATTTCGCTGGTATACTGTCATAACTTGGCGAAAAGGGCTTAAGTGCAAGTAGGGGTCCGTCTTCCCCTTATAAGTGGTAAACTTGGGCTGGTGGAAGCCTGAAGATAGTGGTGCGTTCTCAATTGCCAGAACGAACAGCGAGCTCTGTAACCTTGCTAATGCCTTGTCTGTTGGTTCGTAAGCAGGGCGCGGCATTGGCATTCCTACCTCGACGTTCCCATGCGTCCGAGGGGCCAACCGCTGAAGGGCTGAAACTCGGCATAGGTCGCGTGCCCTGGTATCCTCCTTCAATCGTGCCATTTCTTCAAGCACGGTTTGTAAGTGAGATGATCTAGGCAACTTTGTGTGCTTAGATGACGTCTGGTGCGTGTACGAGGGCCAATAGGTGCTTCCCTCAGTATATGACCTCTCAGTTCTCGGTCTCTCAGACCTGGAGTAACGAGTCCTTGAAGTCCTCGATTGAGTGTCGCCTGTTTTAAGGCTCACACTTTCTGCTTGCAATGGTGTGGTACGCCTATCACGATCCTCCGAGTGGTGAGGGGGTGTGTTGCCTTTGCGCCCCTCTCCTGTCGCCACCTATTTTCCTTTTATCTGGCGTTTCATTGACTCCATGTCTGCCGCCGTCCTCCTTATTAGCTCATCCTGCTCCTTTACGCGATCCTCCAGAACTTGAGGGTCCATCATCCACCTCTGTCTTTCAAGACTTTGAGAGCGACGGGGGCTGTTAGCCCGCCTCCCCCTTGCATCCCTCCAGGGGTTCTGTCGCTGGGGTTCTAAATCCGCCATGGGAGGGATAAAAGGCAAACCTTCGCGCCTCCCACCCCCCTCTGGGGTTTGTCCGTCGATAGCAGATTGTAGCAAATCTTCATTGTGCGCCATTGCTTCCAATTAGAGAGGGAAAAACTCGATCAAGAGGTTTTGTTCTTTCTAGAATTCCCACAGACGGCGCCAATTGTACGAGCACGAAATTATCTTCTCGTATAATCCTGTTGATCAAGTCTGTGCTCCTCCAAACGTCGTCGCTTTACTCCCTGAAAACACAAACGTGAGCTAGCCGACGGATGTGTGTCGGATACCTCTCCGATGCCTAAGTCAGCAAAATAGACAAAAACTCTTTGTATTCGCGAATCAAAGTTGTATTATCTCACCATAGGTTCTGTTGTGAGCTTTTATAACTTTTGTCTCGCATAATCCTAGTAGGACTCTTATTCCTCCATATAGAGTCCTCCTAGGAATCACACTCTTGAAAAATAATGCTTATCCTTCAACATCCTCCTCACTACTTAAACCAAGTAAGATGGTTTTACCTCGATGGGATGACAATATAACCGGGCTAACCTTTGTCATACTCAATCCAACGTCTTCACTGTAGCTCATAGCTCAGTACCTCGGTTTTGTCAGTCAAAACCGAGCTATCTATATCAAGCTTTGACCGAGCTAACAAATAGCAAGGTCCACCATAAGAAGCCAAAATACCTTGGCTCCAAATACTATGACCGAGCTAATTATCACCACTCCGACCGTGGTAACTGTAGCCATACTTGGACCGAGCTAACATTTGCAAAGCCCTTTTTACCACGGCCCATAGAACGGCCCATCATTACACCGTGGCCTAGCTCGACCCTAATGCATATAAAAACTCCCTTGGTATAAAAAATCTTAGATAGAACATGAGCTACCATAACATTTGTAAATAGGACTTTTAGGTAATTAACTCATGTCTTGAGATTCACCTATTTTGAATGATTGAGAGTGCATTGAGACAGAAAAATAAAAAGATTTTAGATTATGTTTGGATTATTGATTCGGGAATAATTTGTTTAGAGAAGAGAAATGTGAATGAATTATATATGGAGTCGTGATTAAGATTCCCTCAGATTCCCACCCCCACCACCCCACACACACGTGGGGGTTTGGTGAGTGAAAAAAAAAAAAAGGCAAAGTGGGTCGTGGGGGTGACTTCTAAAGGGGGTCTGAGTCTTTTTTTGTTATATATATATATATATATATTTAAAACTTTGCTCTTACTATCTGTTTTTTCATCTAAAAATTTTCTCTCCAAACACAACCTTAAGATTTTTTAGCTGAGTAAGGTAAATTCTCTTCATTTCAATGTATACTCATTGAATAACGATATAAATAAATACAACAATTATACATAATAATATAATTGGTTCCCAGTTTATCATTTCAACTTGAATGACTCATCAATGTAGTTTTAAAAAAATATAATTATCACATTATTCACTAAAATATTATGTATAACATTTTTTAATTTAAAAGGTGGGATCTTACTTTTGAATGATTCCTATATATTGGCTAATATGTCAATTGTATTAGAAATCTATCTCCTACTCTTATTAATTAACAGAGTATCACATTGACGAACCAAGCTTTATAATAATTTATAGTATTAATCGACAGCAACATGTTACCAATTTCTCTTGGGATATTATTTAATGTTAAAAATTATGTAGAAATGATTTTCAAATTTCTGAATAGTGTGTTGTGTTGTAATTTACCCTTTTTTATTAGGTGGAAGGACACTTGTTAATAATACCTTTATTTATATAGTCCAATAACAAGTCAAATAATTTTATACTAAATTAATTTTAATTTCAGAAATATTTCTCTTCCTCAACAACTTTATGAGTTTGTTTGAGATGTGGGTTGACTTTTTAATTTTTTAGTTATTTTAGCTTGGAGCTAAAAAGTCTCATATGGGATAAATTTTTTGAATTTTTTGACTTTTGTAAAAGAAAAAATAAAATAAGTATGATTTTGATGTAACATTTTATCTTATTAGACTAAAAAATATATTTTATCTTTTCGTGACTATTTTAACAAAAAAAATTTCATTCTAACTTATGCCAAATGAAGGTTATAAATGCATTTCAAAACTTTTATTTTTGGTGTGTATTGAGACTTGTGTCATGTGTAATTGTATACACTAAAATTTAAAAGTACGGAATCAAAATATCAATTGTATAAAAATAAAAATAAAAAAGAAAACAAATAATTATTTTCAGCTTCTTGTACTTGTACTTGTACTTGTACTTGTACTTATTGCACCTAAAGGCCTTATTTGGAATACTCTAAAAAAGTTAAAAAGTTATTATCCTATTTAAGTCATATTATCTTATTTAAGTCACATTACCTCTTTACCACATCACTTCAAATCCAACCCATGCCCAACTCATATTTCACAAAAAATCAAAAAATATACTTATTTAAATCATTCTAAATCACCCCAAAATCTTAAATTTTTGTGGTGAGACCAGGCTAAACTCATCCCTTCTAACTCAAAATTAGTTAGGTTCTAATTGTGTTTGAATTTTAGATTTCAATAAAAAAAATAATAATAATTATAAAGTAAAAGTTTTTTTTTTCTTCTAAATCTCCCAAATTCAAGATTCAAAAAAAAGTAATAAGAGCATCTTCAACGGTAGTAGGCATTTTACCTATCTAAATATTACTATAAAGTATATATTTTATTTTGCCTATCAACTGTTTTATGTTTTTATTCTAACCATACTCTTTATTTTAGTTATTTATCCAAATACTATTAATTTTATAGAATGTCACGTCAACAACAAAGATTGAGGGAAATGATCCTAATGATTGAATATATTTTACCTAGCATTGAAGGCTAGTTACATGTAGCTAGTAAATATGAGTTGAGCCAAAATGCCTAATCATATGTCTAGTGCATTGAAATTAAAAAAAATGAATCATACTAAACATTTTAACTAACAAATATTATATACTTAGGTCATGTTTGATTCACAACACTAATAGTGAAGTATTAATAATCCTATTAAATTAGTGTGGTATTCACTATCCAATTGGATTAATATCCATTGGATTAGGAAATGATCCTAAT
This sequence comes from Camellia sinensis, assembly GCF_004153795.1. NCBI lineage: Eukaryota > Viridiplantae > Streptophyta > Magnoliopsida > Ericales > Theaceae > Camellia > Camellia sinensis. The sequence continues at coordinate 345,376 of NW_021026664.1, forward strand.
GATTGAATATATTTTACCTAGCGTTGAAGGCTAGCTACATGTAGCTAGTGAATATGAGTTGAGCCAAAATGCCTAATCATATGTCTAGTGCATTGAAATTAAAAAAAATAAATCACACTAGACATTTTAACTAACAAATATTATATGCTTAGTGCATTGAAGATGCTCTAAAAATTTGATGAGTGGCTATCCCTTGCATATTTGCTGGCCTCAGATTAGACCGCTATATCAATTATTATTTTTTTGGCGCGGCTATATCAAATATTAATTAATAAATAAAGTAAAATTTTAAAACAATGTTGCGTGGAGTACAAAACAAGTGGGGTTGAATAAGGAGATCTGGAGAAGTTATTTAATGGTCTGGTTATAATCACGTGTCGTTTCAAATATAGAGTTTGTTTGGAATGTAGGTTGATTGGTTGATTTTTTGATTTTTTAGTTAATTTAGGTCTCGTTTGGGGATTGATTATTTTAGTTAAAAAGTCAAAAAGTCAACTAAAACTATTCACATCATCCCTCTACTTTTCTGTACATCTTTTCGTAAAAAGCCAAAAAATTACTAAAATAGCATGTTCCCAAACGAGGCCTAAGTCTGGGATTAAAAATTTTTATTTGGAATAGATTTTTTGATTTTTTTAATTTTTGTGAGAAAAAAATAAAATAATTATAATTTGAATGTAACATTTTATTTTATTGGACTAAAAAACCTTATTTTATCCTTTTGTGATTATTTTAACTAAAAAAATCTCATTTTAGCTCATGTCAAACAAAAGCATATAATGATTTGTGAAAAAAAATGAGAATTACAAATTTATATTAAGTGATGGGAACCAATTGGAGACGTGATATTTAGTGATTGACAAACGGCATTGCTAGGTGATGCTTCTATACCACTTACCCTTTGTTTGAAAAGTGGATTAACGTTTTGTCTTTTTGGTTATTTTAGTTCATGGTTAAAAAGTTTCATTTTGAATAGAGACATTGATTTTTTTGAAAGAAAAATAAAATTATTAAGATTTAGATGTGCTATTTTGTTTTATTTAGCTAAAATAACTAATTTTTATTTTAACCCAAATAGACATGCCAAACATAGCTTAAATAATTTCTCCCTTGATAGAGAAGTGATTACACAAACGGTTGATCCTTGTTTGGTTAATTCCATTTGCTTAGCCACAAGTATCAAATTTCGGTTTGGTCCTTTAACGAGTTTTGGACAATTATAAATCAAATTTATTTATCAATAGATCCTGTTCTAACTTTGAATAATAAATTTACCATTATAAAAATATTTTTTAAAAATTCAATTCAATTACTTATACTTTCAACATCATATTTCAACACAAAATAATAATAATAATCAAATAATCAAAACTCAAAACTCAAAACTCAAAAACTAAAGTCAAAATATCAAAATCATTTATCGTCTTGATAAATTTTTTAGTATTATTTTCCATACCAAATGATTATTCCATCAACACAAAACATACATTTAAACAGTTTTAAAAAAAAATTCATTATCAAAATGAGAATGAATACTTTAAAAAAATTCACCTAGAAACCATGAATAAATAAGTGCAATCCATACGACTTGTATCAATAGATCCTTGGTTTATGCTCTTTGTGGGGATTGAGGTCGTGTTATGGCTGGCCCAAGTCCGTCTGTTTGGGAAGAATATAGTGGGACTCACGTGTCAATATCTTGAGCAGTTGGGCCGGTTTAGACCCCCTCATGTCTTGCGATCGTCGTCTTCACTCGCAAACCACAGAACCAGACTCTAACAGCAAGGATGAAACCCTGGCACAACCAATCCTTGCAACAAGCATGCAAAACATAAACGTAACTCTCGGAATTGGATTGATGATGAAAAACGGAAAATAGAAACTGCCAAACTGCATGAACGAAGAAACAGGCACCTATTACGTATTAACACTGTACATATATATATGCAGGGGCAAAATAGTCCAAGAAATTATATTTAATTAGAAAAATGGACCTTATGGAATATCCAAAAAAGTTTATGGGACTAATTAGGTTATAATATACTTTAGTGGACCTAATGGGTTATAACAACTCTAGAATGGATTTATCAATAAAAATCTCTTTTTTTAATGTTCTCATTATGTTTTTTGATGTGATAAATTACACTTTTTTATTTTATTTTATTTTAGGATTTATGATTTAATTCTTAAAATTTATTTTTTTTATTTTAAAGTTTAGGGTTTAGGGTTTAATTCTTAATTTTTTTTATTTTTTATTTTTTATTTTAGGGTTTAGGGTTTAATTCTTAAAATTTATTTAATTAATTTTTTTTTATTTTAAGGTTTGGAGTTTAGGGTTTAATTATTATTATTATTTTTTTTATTTTAGAGTTTATGGTTTAAGGTTTAAGGTTTAGGGTTTAATTCTTAAAATTTTTTTTTTTTTATTTGAGGGTTCAGGGTTTATGTTTTCAAAAATGCCTCATACACCCACTGGGGGTCGACCCCCGGTGAGGTGGCACTCCATTATTGGCCAAAAAAAAAACTGTTTTTTTTTTTTTTTTTTTTTTTTATTTTTCCGCGGTTAATTCTTAAATTTTTTTTTTTTATTTCAGGGTTTAGGGTTTATGTTTAAGGTTTAATTTTTAATTTTTAATTTTATTTTAGGGTTTAGGGTTTAGTGTTTAGGATTTAATTTTTAAAATGTAATTTTTTTATTTTAGGATTTAGGGTAAAGTGTAATTTATCATGTCAAAAAATATAGTGAGAAGATGAAAAATAAATAAAAAAAAAAACAGGGATGAAACTGTGCCCGGTTTAGTGGCAAAAAAAAAAAAATATTAAACGGTGCCGTTTGAAATCACGGCAGGCACAGCAGGGACCGCAACACAGCAGGGACCCCGCGTCCCTTGTCTTGCTCTGAACAATTTTATTTTATTTTTTTAATAGATAAAAGTCAGTTATTAGTTGTTAATTAATACTTAACAAGTTAAGAAGTTATTGATGAATTCTTCTTCAATCTTGTTTTTAAAAATGTGTCCAGGTGATCTCTATTATTGAACAAACATATATTCGGATTCACAACTCATTTCTATTTCTGTGCACCCATTTTCCTTGTATATTTCTGTTTATTTTATTTTTTCTATTGTATAAATTAACCTTAGGGCAAGGGACAAACAGAACAAAAGAAAAAATTCATTTATTTTCTCTTAACCATACATGGCTAAACCTTCACAACCATTCATCCCAAACAAACCAATCAAACCCTTGTGGTTGTTGGACCATTATGGTTGTTTAAGGCCTAATATAAATCTATGAAACATCATGAAAGAAACCAAAGTTGACAATTTTTTTCTAAGTGAAATAAATAAAATGACAAACAATGGCATGATACCCATCACAATGAAGTCTTGGTGGTTGTGTTTTGCTTTATTGTGCATGTTCTTCATTCATGCAGGATCACATCCTCTGAAATACAGGTACACCATTAATCCATGTGGAAGGCATGGCGGTCCACACCCAGGTTGCGACCATACCAAACCCACCAAGCCATCATTGAACCAAGGCCTTCCTAACGTGGTTGCACACAACCGTGGCAGTGGTGCCACTGCCAAGGTCTCCAAGAGCAAAGGGGGAAGGGCAAGTGCAAGAAATAGGAATTCTCCACCATGAATTTTTAGAATAATTATCATATATTTTTTTTATTATAGTAATACGTAATTGGTCATTTGAGTTTAGAAGGTTAATTCTTGTCAAAATCAAAACTCTGTTATTTCTTTTCCACTATGGGATGCTTTTTTGTATTATGTCCTAGTTGTTAGGTGTTGGACTTTCTTGAATGGTTGATTATCGAATTTGACATAATTACTTTTAATATTTGTAAAAATGTAATATACTACTCTTACCTATTGATAAATATATATTATATTGCAAGGGTTTTAAAATTAATATACTCTTACCTATCAATTACACAGACACTAAAATGACATTATTAATTTTAAATTTTAACAGTTATATATAACCAAGGTTCCTAGTCCTAGTCCAAGGAGAAGGAAGTGACCAGTACTGAAATTGTATAGAGATGGCAATATTATTAAAATATCATTGGGATAATTTTGAAATAAATTATAAAACTCACCCTCTGTATCACGGGGAAAAGTCAATATTTCTTAATCTTCTTTATTTTGAAATGCACTTGTTTTTAAGTTTGAAGCACTTGAATTTTTATATAGTAAAATAATAATTGTTTAAATTTAACATATTTTAAAATAGGTCTAAATTTGATATTGAGAGGGAGATTAATGATATGGACTTTGTGCCAGACAGATTTGGGCCGGACAGAGTTGTGCCGGACAGATTTGGGCCGGGCAGAGTTGTGCCGGACAGATTTGGGCCGGACAGAGTTGTGCCGGACAGATTTGGGCCGGGCAGAGTTGTGCCGGACAGATTTGGGCCGGACAGAGTTGTGCCGGACAGATTTGGGCCGGGCAGAGTTGTGCCGGACAGATTTGGGCCGGACAGAGTTGTGCCGGACAGATTTGGGCCGGGCAGAGTTGTGCCGGACAGATTTGGGCCGGACAGAGTTGTGCCGGACAGATTTGGGCCGGGCAGAGTTGTGCCGGACAGATTTGGGCCGGACAGAGTTGTGCCGGACAGATTTGGGCCGGGCAGAGTTGTGCCGGACAGATTTGGGCCGGACAGAGTTGTGCCGGACAGATTTGGGCCGGGCAGAGTTGTGCCGGACAGATTTGGGCCGGACAGAGTTGTGCCGGACAGATTTGGGCCGGGCAGAGTTGTGCCGGACAGATTTGGGCCGGACAGAGTTGTGCCGGACAGATTTGGGCCGGGCAGAGTTGTGCCGGACAGATTTGGGCCGGACAGAGTTGTGCCGGACAGATTTGGGCCGGGCAGAGTTGTGCCGGACAGATTTGGGCCGGACAGAGTTGTGCCGGACAGATTTGGGCCGGGCAGAGTTGTGCCGGACAGATTTGGGCCGGACAGAGTTGTGCCGGACAGATTTGGGCCGGGCAGAGTTGTGCCGGACAGATTTGGGCCGGACAGAGTTGTGCCGGACAGATTTGGGCCGGGCAGAGTTGTGCCGGACAGATTTGGGCCGGACAGAGTTGTGCCGGACAGATTTGGGCCGGGCAGAGTTGTGCCGGACAGATTTGGGCCGGACAGAGTTGTGCCGGACAGATTTGGGCCGGGCAGAGTTGTGCCGGACAGATTTGGGCCGGACAGAGTTGTGCCGGACAGATTTGGGCCGGGCAGAGTTGTGCCGGACAGATTTGGGCCGGATTAAATTGATAATTTATTTGTTACTAATAAAATGAGTAATTAGAAAATTGAATGTAATTTCTAAATGATACACAAATAAGAGCACTCGATCTCTCTGAACCTAGGAATTCCATGGTTTATCAGCAAATTCACAAATCAATGTCGATTCCACGCGAACTCAACCCGAGTGACAAGGATCTACTGTACGAGGAAGAACTTCTTCGTAACCCCTTCAGCTTGAATCTATGGTGGCGCTACCTGGTCGCACGAACCGAATCACCCTTCAACAAATGAGCTGTGATCTACGAACGAGCTCTCAAAGCCCTACCTGGAAGCTATAAGAGTAGGGCGACTTTATGAGTAAATTGATCTGTATCTAAAATACAACTAAATAATATGTGAATACATATTCGGCTAAAAAATTTAAATGATAAAACAGTGATTTGATCCACGATGAACAATGAGAGGGTGATTTATGATCTGGAGTTGGGCCGAGATATCGACCGAGCAAGTTGAAAGCCCAGCAGTGCATTGGGCCGGGATGATCGACTGTTCGCCCAGAGAAGGGCTGCTAGAACTTGGGCCGGGCAGAGTTCGGGCTGTGTGCCACCTCGAACTGGAGTATACCCGAAGGAGAGAGGGACCTGCTGTCCACCCAATGGCTGACTTGGGAACGCCCACTGGCGGACAGTCAGGAGACGCGCGGGATAAGCGCGGAAGGAGTCATGGTCATTCACGGAGTCCAGACGGTCACCGGCGGAGGAGAGACTCGCACGCCAGGCGACTGGAAAACAAGTTGAGGGACCAAGACGCTGTCATCAGGCGGATGGCGGCGGAGATGGAGGATCTTAAGCGGCATGTCAAAGGGAAAGGTGTAGCTGGAGTGGGAGACCACAGTGAGCGCACCCAA
>NW_021026664.1:352585-364720 GCF_004153795.1 Camellia sinensis
TGGAGGATGATGCGTCAGCTTCCACCGTGAAGGCCACTCCGGTCGGAACAGACAAGAAGACAGCAGGCAAGGTGCACGCAGTTGGGCAAGAGTCCAGCCGCTCAAGTGACCGAGTAGAGGAACCAGACCGGGGTTCAAATCGTAAAAACCGGGGTAGAGGATGTCGGAATGACCGGGATGACTACCCCCGTGATGACGTTGAGGACGCAAACAGGAGAATGAAGGCGAGGACTGGCATAACCACGGTCTTCAAGATTCCAATCTATCGCATACTTAGTGAAATCCGAGACGAGGAGTGTGTCCGGTTTCCTGCTAAGTTGGGCGATGGACAAAAGGGCTACAATCCGCGGTATCGATGTACGTTTCACCGGGAGAGGGGCCACCGGACTGAGGATTGTTTGCCTTTGCGACAACACTTGGAAGAACTGGTTGCGGCCGGGCATCTGGACCTTTACATTGATGGCGGCGTGAAACCAAATCAGGCTCCGATCGATCCTAGGGGACAGGATGACCGAGATGCACCACCACAAGGAGTTATTAATGTCATTCACGGCATCGTGGAACCGGAGCGTGTTTGCGAACTTCGGGGCATGATCAAGAAGGCAGAGCATATAAGGGAAGTTTTGTCAGTATAGCCTGCCATCAAAAGGGGGAAGACAGAAGAGAAAGACGTGATTAGTTTCACCTAAAGGGATTTAGAGCGTATCCAGACGCCGCACAACGATGCTCTTGTAGTAACACTACGCGTCAAAGAATTTGATGTTAGACGGATCTTGATCGATCAGGGAAGCTCGGTCGAGATCATGTACTATGATGCGTTCAAACAGCTCAAACTCCGTGAGACAGACTTGGCTCCGGCTACTTCGCCATTGGTTGGATTCAACTCGCAACCGGAGTGGCCTTTGGGAAAGATAATACTGCCGGTCAAAGCGGGATCCGTGGTCAAGCAAGTTGAGTTTTGGGTACTGCAAGTGCCTTCGACGTACAACCTTATCCTTGGAAGGGGATGGCTACACGCCATGCAAGCCGTGGCATCAACTTTTCACCAAGTAATGAGATTCCCCTCGGCTATGGGGGCAATCCAGGAGATTTGGGGCGATCAGGTCATGTCCAAACAGTGCTTCATGGCGGTCAACGGCAGCCGGGCTGCCAAAGGATTCGTTCAAATGATTGAGGGACCGGAGGACCAGGGTGTCTTGGATGATGTGGGTACCAAGGCCGAAGATAAGGCTGTCGAGGAATTGGTTGAAGTGCGGATTGATACCAAGCAACCGGACAAGTTCTTCTTGCTGGGTTCAAGTCTCACGGCCATAGAGAGGACCGAGATGATTGAGTTTTTGATGGCAAATATCGAAGTCTTTGCATGGTCGCCTTACGACATGCCTGGCCTCGACCCGAATTTTATCTGCCATCACCTCAATGTCTTCCCTGGAGCAAAGCCAGTCATCCAGCGAACAAGGAGATCGGCGTTCCATCACGCCGAGGTAGTTGCTGAGGAGGTGAAGAACCTGCTTGACGCACGAGCAATTCAGGAAGTGCACTATCCTCGGTGGATTTCCAACACAATAGTGGTGCCTAAGAAGAATGGGAAGTGGCGAGTTTGTGTCGACTACAAGATAGTCAACCGAGCTTGTCCCAAAGACAACTTCCCTTTGCCGCGCATCGACCAGCTAGTGGACTTGATGGCTGGACACAACAGGCTCAGTTTCTTGGATGCGTACCGCGGCTATCACCAGATCGCCATGCATGGGCCTGACCGAGAAATCACCTCTTTCACAACTCCAAGGGGACTCTTCTGCTATCGAGTTATGCCCTTTGGTTTGAAAAACGCCGGGGCAACCTTTCAGAGGATGGTGACCAAAATGTTTGCTCCTTTGCTCGGCCGGACAATGGAAGCTTACATCGATGATATGGTGGTAAAAAGCCGACATGAGGCAAACCATTTGTCCGACTTAGCCGAGATGTTCGCCATTCTCAAAAAGCACAACAACGGAATGGTGATAGACGTGAAAGATTCCAATCCAATCCTCCAGCAATTAATATTGTGGCCGTTCAATGGGAATCCTAACCAGAAGTGGCTTCCAATGCTTTGATTGCTCCCATCTCTCTTGCGGTAGGTATATCTAGCCTACTAGCTAGTAGCTAATAAAATAAAATGACATCAAATTATTGTTGTCCGACAATAAGTGCGCTCAATCGTCGTTTGTGTAGTGGCCTACTTGGTTGTTTGTCATTCCCTATGTTTGTTTACATGGGGATAAATTGCATCCTTCGTTATTGAAGTTGTCACTAAATTTCACTTTATGCGTGCCGTTTCTTTGAAAAAAATAAAAATAAATAATGTGAGTCTTTCGGCTGTGATGAATATTTTATGCACAACTAATTACAAGCTCATGATTGAACCTCCATTTCTACTAAAGGAAGCTTGTGAAGTCCACAATTTTTTTGTGTAACATGCAAAACAATGATTTCAACAAGGAGGCAGCTCCTCTGCTAAACAGGGGAATATTGCGCCCGTGACGTCCACCACAGGCCCCGTTTCAACGATTCAAACCGTTCATTTTTTCAGGCTCTTCGTGTATATTATCCATACAAAAAATTAGACTGATCTGATAATCATAACTTATTCAATTCATCGAATCTGTCACTAATAAAAAAAAAACAATCTAAAATAAATATTAGTAACAAACTCGATGAATTGAATAAGTTACGATAATCATATCGACCTAATTTTTTGTATGGATAATATACACGAAGAGCCTGAAAAAATGAACGGTTTGAATCGTTGAAACGGGGCCTGTGGTGGACGTCACGGGCGCAATATTCCCCTGTTTAGCAGAGGAGCTGCCTCCTTGTTGAAATCATTGTTTTGCATGTTACACAAAAAAATTGTGGACTTTACAAGCTTCCTTTAGTAGAAATGGAGGTTCAATCATGAGCTTGTAATTAGTTGTGCATAAAATATTCATCACAGCCGAAAGACTCACATTATTTATTTTTATTTTTTTCAAAGAAACGGCACGCATAAAGTGAAATTTAGTGACAACTTCAATAACGAAGGATGCAATTTATCCCCATGTAAACAAACATAGGGAATGACAAACAACCAAGTAGGCCACTACACAAACGACGATTGAGCGCACTTATTGTCGGACAACAATAATTTGATGTCATTTTATTTTATTAGCTACTAGCTAGTAGGCTAGATATACCTACCGCAAGAGAGATGGGAGCAATCAAAGCATTGGAAGCCACTTCTGGTTAGGATTCCCATTGAACGGCCACAATATTAATTGCTGGAGGATTGGATTGGAATCTTTCACGTCTATCACCATTCCGTTGTACAAATTCAAAATGGCGCCATCGTTTGTAAACACCCAGCGTTGGCTAGACCACCCATTACTACAACCGAAAATGATGATATTCCTTCCTTGGGAATGATTATTACTGGTGAGGCAGACGTTTTGGTTCTGCTGAGGCCGTATTGAACCATCTGGATAGATAGCCCATTTTTGATCTGTCTGGTTACTCACACAGTCCCCTAACCCCACATTGTTCCCGTTCCTTTGTATACAAAGATCCATAAACCCAACAATGGACGTCACGAAAGGATCTGTATTATTGGAGGCACGCCAGCCTTGACGAGAAGCATAGATGTTAGTCTCCACGGTGAGTGTGGTGCCAGCATTCTCTGACTCTGCGCTGAGGACTAGTGCGGACTCGGGATTTATGATGGTTCCATTGTCCCATACTTGCCAACGGGTGGCAGCGGTCACGGCAGTATCGCAATTATAGATCATCACATAGACTCCAGGACTATACCCATAGGTGGTCAAGCACTTGCCATTAGATTGAATTGTCCCGTCTCTTTTCAAAGTCCACAATTGATTCGCGTCTGCATTAGATTCACACGGCCACAACTGTATTGGGTTTCCGTCATTGTATTGTCCATCCCTTACATCAACACACAGACCATTTCGACCGCTAATGCGTATCGTGGGCTCCGGCTCTGCACAAGTATCATCGTCATCATCCACAGGGGCAACGACAGATCTTATAAGCGGAGAAAACTGAGATGATGCGTGGTTAATATTGCATACGAACAACATGAGTGCCAGGTTTCTAACAATGCTTAACGTCGCACTGTCCACATTGAAAAAGGTATAGTCAGGTCTTTGTAATTGAACTGGGCTGGAAAAGACTCCTTGATTGGATTGTTGGATTGCATAGGAGAGGGCTCCCCAGTTATTCTCGAGGCTGAGCATGCCAGCATCCGGGCGAAAGTGTTCGTATCCTGCGCTTGTAATGCTTTGGCGCACCCGTCGCTCGATATATCTAAATCGAGCTGCCTCTGAAACCATCTGGATGCAAACTATGAGGGAACGAGCTATGGTGCTTTCAGCGGCGGCGCTGCTCCTGCGAAGTGATGAGATGGCAAGCTCTAGTGCCAAGATTCCTAGGTCGATGTCCTCTCTGTCTTGGCGGCTTCTGCCTTCAAGGTCTACATAGCTACCGGTGAAATTAAACGTCGATTGCTGCGTGTCATTGAAAAGATTAGAAAATGCAACTTCAGGAGCATCGCGAAAGAAGTAGGACTGATCTCCCGCCTGATAAGCCACCACATATGCATTTTGGACATCTACTGCTAGAGTGATGGTTGCCTCTCCAAAATTTGAGAGTTCCACCAAAAGAAACCGCTGGGAAGTGTCCACTGTGGATACATCACGTAACACTGGTATTGTATGCGCCTCATATCCACTTCCCAATTGATCTCGCAGAGCTTCCATAAACTGCGTGTAGCTTTCCTTGGTGGCATTTTCGGTGGTGAATCTCACCGTGTTGTAGCGGAGTGTCAATTTAGTATCTTCTACCGTTGACGTGCACACCCAAGCTGGTCCAACCAGGGCAGTCCACCAAACCCATGTTGCCACTACATTCCACACTTTCATATTTCGTTTCAGTAGCAGCTGCAGAGAATTTTCAACCTTCACCCGTCAGATTACGTATTAATCAATCAACCGAACTAGCAAATTGATTGAAAATTCTTAATGATGAACCCTAAAATTATGTTCCATAAAAGGAAAATTCAAACAGGGGGGGAGGGGGGCAGAGAATTTTGAAGGGTGATGCTAGAGCTACTTCCTAAATTATATAATTTTTTACTCTCTCTTGCATAGGCATGAGGCCCACATTACATGGGTCCCACACGCAAGTGAGAGAGGGAGTAAAAAATTAAATAGTTTGGGAGATACCTTAAATATTTCCCAATTTTTTTTTAAAAAAAAAACTCATCTTTTTTTTTGAATTTTTTTGTTTTTAGTGATTTTTTAAAAAAATTATATCAATTTTTTTTACTTTTCTGCCTTCTTGTCGAGATGAATTTAAAAATTATATTTTTTTTTGAAAAATTCTATAAAAAAAAAATTACTAAAGACAAAAATAAGAAAAAAAAAACATTGTTTATTTTTATCTTTCATGAATTTTTTTTAAAAAAATTATAATTTTTCGATTTATTTTGTCGAGCTGAATCTAAAAACTTAAAACTTTTAATTCTTTTATTTAAAAATTCATTAAAAACCACAAAAAAAAAATACAAAAAAAAAAGAGCAAAAAATACCATTCCCAAAACACCCCAGCTATCATAAATATGGACTACAAAAAGCATGTCCGTCCCTATCCCTATAGGAGGAATCGTGCGTCCATCATGGTTGTAACTTATAAGCATCTTCAGTGATCCATGTCTCCCTTCCTACTGCATCTCTGCATACAACTGGTTTGTCTAGAAACACGTCACCAACATCATCCTCCTCCGTCAACGCAACTAAGGCTTCGTTTGGAATAGATTAATTTAGTAATTTTTTAATTATTTGGGTAAGTAAAAAAAATTTGTATGTTTGAAATGGCTTTTTGGCTAATTACAAAAAAATGTGCAAAAAGTAGAGAGAAAAGAGAATCTTTGACTTTTTTGTATGAGTTGTGGATTTTTTGACTAATTTAGTAACTTTTTTGGCTAATTGACTAAAAAAGTAAGTTCCTAAACGAGGCCTAAGGGTTGGTTTGGAATCGGGATAATTTTTTGACTTTTTAATTTTTTTAGTTATTTTAGTCTGAAATTAAAAAGTCTTATTTGGGATGAATATTTTGATTTTTTTGACTTTTATGAGAGAAAAAATATAATGATTATGAGTTGGAGGTGATATTTTATCTTATTGAGCTAAAAAACCTATTTTTTGTAGCTAAAATAGCCAAAAAGCCCCGGACTTGAACTTTTTCTTTTCAAACGAGCTCAAAGTAAGTGTTTGCCATGTACTAAAAAAATATATTTTTTTATACATACACTTATTTGATTACATCAACATCTATTAACATTTTCTCTTTACTTTCGTATTCATTTTTTTTATTTTTTTACATATTTTTTTTTTTTGGAAAGCACCAATAAATCTCAAATTTGGAAATGTTAACCCATTTAGTCCCGAAGGTTTTTTGTTGGACTAATAGGTCCTATTTCCCAAAAAGCTTACTATGCCTCCGTTTGGGAAGTGGGTTGGCTTTTTGGCTTTTTGGCTTTTTTGGCTATTTTAGCCTGGGCTTAAAAGCTTGGTTTGGGAAGAGCTTTTTGGCTTTTTGACTTTTTTGAGTTTTTTTGTGAGAGAAGAATGTAATGATTATGTGTTGGATGTGATGTTTTGTTTGTTATGACTAAAATAGCCTATTTTGTCTTTTGTGGCTAAAATAGCCAAAAAAACCCAAGAACCAACTTGCCAAACAGAGGCATAAATAAGCCTTTTTATGATTTTCCTTCTTTTCAAATATCAAACATTATTCATCTAACATCAAACATTAGCAACGTCAGGATTATTCATCAAGCATCAACTACTAAACATTAGGATTATTCATCAAACATCAAACACAGATTCTGAACCATTAAACATTATGATTATTCATCAAACATCAAACATTATCCATCAAACATCAAACATCAGATTTATGAGTAACATCATCAAAACAACATCAAACATCATCATCAAAACAACATCAAACATCACACCAGCATCATCAAAACAACATCAGAATAACGATTAAATAATTTTTTAAATAACGATTAAACATCAAAATAAAACATTATTCTTCGACATTAAACATTATTTGAGAGGGTAATTTATGATCTGGAGTTGGGCCGAGGTAACGGCCGAGCAGGTTGAGGGCCCAACGGTGCATGGGGCCGAGCTGATCAGCTATCCGCCTGGAAAGGGGATGCCAGAACTTGGGCGGGGCAGAGTTTGGACTGTGTGCCACCCCGGACCGTACAGAAACTACTCGGCCAGGAAGTGACCGATCGGACCAGGCTGCTCGGTCCGAGGATGGTCGAAGCCAGACAGACCGAGTGACCGGCGCCCGGAAAGGCGTGGTCAGCCGAGTAGTTGTATGACCGGCAGGAAGGCTGATCAAAGTAAGTATCCGGGCTAGGCTCGGCCGGGATGCCGCTTAGCCCGGTCCTCCGTGTGTTTATCCGGTTAGGCGCTTGAAGTATGAAGCATGGTATGACCGAAGTAGGGCAGCTCGGCTGCCGAGCTCCAGCTGTGATGACAGGCAGTTGAGATTAGGTGATGAATGGCATGGTTTATGCTGACAGATGGGATAGCAGAGCCACGTGTCAGGAGATGGCAGGGAGTGGATATGGGGCTCTGTAGGTATATAAGCATGTCTGCGCCCCCCATACGCAACACACGAACATCTCTGTAAGAAATTCTTACACCCAAACACTCTCTCCCTTCTCTCTAGCTATCCTCTGTGTGTGTGTTCTAACTTGATCGTCGGAGGGTTTTTTCGGCCACACACCGCCGGGTAGCTCACCCTTATTGGCTCGCAGGTGATCGGACAGAGACGGAGCTCGGAAGAAAGGAGTACGGGCTCGCCGGAATATTTGCTCCCCGTATATTATTCATCAAACATTATTCTTCAACATCAAACATTATTCATCAACCATTATTATTCATCAAACATTATTCTTCAACATTATTCTCCAACATGATTCATCAAACATTATTCTTCGTCTCCAGCGCTACTTCGACTCTTACTCTTCATCTGCTGGTGGCCCTATCAGATCTGAAAAGATTTGACCACCGTAGGCCCACACACACCCGTCGCTATGGCCAGATCTGAAAATCTCAGATTGAAGGGGTTTGAAGCTTCAGTACATCTCTCGGTGGTGAATCCGCCATCGCCGCCGTGATATGGCAAGGGATCAGTCTCTGATATAACAGATCTGTGCACAACGATCTCGAAAAACGCGAAGCAGATGATGCATATATGTGGTGGCGTCGCCACCGGAGACAGACGAGAAAGGCAGCGAATGAGGGAAGTCATGCGAGGTGGTACGAGTAATGCGATGGTGGTGGTTAGGGTTATATATTCATCTTCATGCTTCTTCTTCTTCTAGTTTTTTTTTTTTTTTTAGTTGATGATGATGATGATGATGAAACTAATTGCAGATTATAATTTTGGTTTTTGTTCTTGTGTTAAATAGATGAGTAGTGAAGGTTTTTATCTTATGGGGTACACGCCAGTAAGGAGGTCGGAATGCCTCCACCCCGCGAAGCAGTGCCGCTCTTTGAAGATACGGACTTGGCCAGGCTGAGCGCCACCCCATTTTCCCTGGATATAGAAACAACACCGCTTCCGGCAGGCTTCCACCCAACCTAAGTTCATACTCTACGACGGAAAAACCGACCCTTACATGCATGTGAGTCACTTCCGATAGGTTATGGCCGGACATAGGCGCAATGACGGACTTATGTGCCTAATCTTCCCGTCAAGTTTAGGCGAGCTGGGCTTAAAGTGGTTCGAGAGGTTGCCGGAAGGGAGCATACAGAGGTGGCATCAGTTGGCCGAGGCGTTTGTTACGCGCTTCAAAACCAACACAAAGACACCAAAGGAAGTCGATCACTTGCTAAGTATCAAGATGGAACCGTGCGATACACTGAAGGTATACAACTCAAGGTACTGGGAAACCTTCAACGAGATCTTGGACTGCCCGGTCAACCTTGCAATCACACAGTACAAGCGTGGTCTCCCGGTCGGACATAGACTGCGGGACTCGCTTACCATGCACCAGCCGACCTCCATGGGCCAGCTCATGCAGCGCATTAATGAGCACATCCGAGTAGAGGATGACGCGTCAGCCTCTACCGTGAAGGCCACTCCGGTAGCAGCAGACAAGAAGACAGCAGGCAAAGTGCATGCAGTTGGGCAAGAGTCTAGTCGCTCAGGTGACCGAGCAGAGGAATCGGACCGTGGTTCGAATCGTAAGAACCGGGGTAGAGGACGTCGTAATGACCGGGATGACTACCCCCGAGATGATGTAGCGGACACGAACAGAAGGATGAAGGCAAGGACTGGCATAACCACGGTCTTCAAGATTCCAATCTATCGCATACTTAGTGAAATCCGAGACGAGGAATATGTCCGGTTTCCTACTAAGTTGGGTGATGGACAAAAGGGCTATAATCCGCGGTATCGTTGCACGTTCCACCGAGAGAGAGGCCACCGAACTGAGGACTGCTTGCCTTTGAGGCAACACTTAGAAGAGCTGGTCGCGGCCGGGCACCTAGACCTTTACATTGATGGTGGAGTAAAGCCGAATCAAGCTCCGGTCGATCCTAGGGGACAGGATGACCGAGATGCAGCTCCACAAAGAGTTATTAATGTCATCCACGACATCGTGGAACCGGAGCGTGTTTGTGAACTCCGGGGCATGATCAAAAAGGCAGAGCATATGCGGGAAGTTTTGTCGGTACAGCCTGCCATCAAAAGGGGGAAGACAGAAAAAAAAAAGACGTGATTAGTTTCACCTCAAGGGATCTAGAGCGTATCCAAACGCCGCACAACGATGCATTAGTCGTAACACTACGCGTCAAGGACTTTGATGTTAAGCGGATCCTGATCGATCAGGGAAGCTCGGTCGAGATCATGTACTATGATGCGTTCAAGCAGCTTAAACTCCGGGAGACAGACTTGGCTCCGGCAACTTCGCCACTGGTTAGATTCAACTCGCAGCCAGAGTGGCCTTTGGGAAAGATTATCCTGCCGGTCAAAGCGGGGTCCGTGGTCAAGCAAGTTGAGTTTTGGGTGCTACAAGTGCCTTCAACGTACAACCTTATCCTTGGATGGGGATGGCTTCACGCCATGCAAGCTGTAGCTTCGACCTACCACTAGGTGATGAGATTCCCCTCGGCTATGGGGGCAATCGAGGAGATTTGGGGCGATCAGGTCATGTCCAAGCAGTGCTTCGTGGCGGTCAACGGAAGCCGGGCAGCCAAAGGATTCGTTCAAATGATTGAGGGACCGGAGGACCAGGGTGTCTTGGATGATGTGGGCACCAAGGCCGAAGACAAGGCTGTTGAAGAATTGGTTGAAGTGCGGATTGATACCGCGCAGCCGGACAAGTTTTTCTTGCTCGGTTCAGGTCTCACGGCCATAGAGAGGACCGAGATGATTGAGTTTTTGATGGCGAATATTGAAGCCTTTGCATGGTCGCCTTACGACATGCCTGGCCTCGACCCAAGTTTTATCTGCCATCACCTCAATGTCTTCCCTGGAGCAAAGCCAGTCATCTAGTGAACAAGGAGATCGGCGCTGCATCACGCCGAGGTAGTTGCCGAGGAGGTTAAGAACCTGCTTGAGGCACGAGCAATTCAGGAAGTGCACTACCCTCGGTTGATTTCCAACACAGTAGTGGTGCCCAAGAAGAATGGAAAGTGGCGAGTTTGTGTCGACTATAAGACAGTCAACCGAGCTTGTCCCAAAGAGAGCTTCCCTTTGCCACGCATTGACCAGCTAGTGGACTTGACGGCAACACAGTAGTGGTGCCTAAGAAGAATGGGAAGTGGCGAGTTTGTGTCGACTACAAGACAGTCAACCGTGCTTGTCCCAAAGACAGCTTCCCCTTGCCGCGCATTGACCAGCTGGTGGACTTGACGGCTGGGCACAATAGGCTCAGTTTCTTGGATGCGTACCGCGACTATCACCAGATCGCCATGCATGGGCCTGACCGAGAGATCACCTCTTTCACGACTCCAAGGGGACTCTTCTGTTATCGAGTTATGCCCTTTGGTTTGAAAAACGCCGGTGCAACCTTTCAGAGGATGGTGACCAAAATGTTTGCTCCTTTGCTCGGCCGGACAATGGAGGCTTACAACGCCTCAAAGTGTGCCTTCGGCGTGGGATCCGGAAAATTTTTGGGATTCTTAGTCATGAACCGAGGCATCGAAGCAGACCCTACTCAGATCAGAGCCGTTCAAGAATTGAAGCAGCCCAGCTCGGCTAAGGACGTGCAGCATCTGGCCGGGATGGCCGCCGCGCTTAATCGATTTATAAGCCGGTCATCAGATCGCTGCCGCCCTTTCTTTCAAGCATTGAAGTCAAAGTTCTCATGGGATGCCGAGTGTGACCGAGCTCTGGCCGAGCTCAAGGATTATTTGTCTTCTCCGCCGCTGTTGGTTACACCAGAGCCGGGTGAGGAACTCTACCTTTACCTTGCCGTCTCCCAGCACCCAGTAAGTGCGGTGTTGGTCCGTGCTGAAGGAATCAAGCACCTCTCAATTTTTTATGTCAGCAAAACTTTGTTACCGGCAGAATCAAGGTACTTGCCGTTGGAAAAGCTTGCCCTGGCCTTGATGATGGCTTCTAGAAAATTGGCGCACTATTTTCACGCCCATACCATCATCGTATTGACCGAGTTTCCCCTCAAGGCTTTGTTTGAACACGCGGACTTTTCGGGCTGAACTCTAAAGTGGGCGGTCGAGTTGGGACAGTTTGATGTGAAGTTCCAACCGCGCACCGCCATCAAAGCCCAAACCTTGGCAGATTTTGTCGCCGAGTTCTCACCTGGCACTCATCCGGTATGCCCGGTCGACATTGCCGAGGCAGATGATGAGATGCACGCAATGCCAACCGAGGAACAACCAGTTGAAAAAGGTCGCGCCGCGGAGTTAGCGCGCACCATCGAAGTTCCCTCAGTTTGCACGGTCATACCACCCGGTGATGCGATGACGGAGTTGTGTATCACCAACCCATCCACTCTGTCCGGTACCGCATCACCAAGGGGGGAAGAAATTGAACCACACAGCTCAGAAC
>NW_021026664.1:367678-378853 GCF_004153795.1 Camellia sinensis
AGTGTATGAGTTTGGGCATCAGGCCTGCGGGCATTACTATCAGTATTTGGGAGTCAGCTTTACCTGTGGGTATCAGACTCAGGCTTAGGGCAGAATTTTGGGGCAGAATTCAGTAGAGGGCACACTCATTCAACTATGCTCGTATCTATTCAGATGGAATCAGGCTGAGATGCTGTCTGTTTTTCTCTTTTGCTAGGTAGTCTTGGAACTATAGCTTCAGAAGGCTCCGATATCCCCCGAGGATCATCGAACTTGTGCTGATAGACTTTGCTAGGTCAGATATTCAGTTCAAGGGCAATTAGTGTTCCTCCGCCAGAGGTAAGCTAAAAAGGGCTAGTCGGGCACAGATCACCGGTTTAGCAGGTACCAGATCAGTGGCCCTTATCCACCCCACCAGTGAACAGTCAGGCTGAGGTCTCAGTTTCTACTGCAGGGATAGACATCAGTCAGACAGATGGATCAGCAGAACAAGTCAGGGATGGAGGCGATGATGCGCCAGATGCAAGAAAGTATGAAACTCATGCAGCAGGACGCTGCCCGTCAGGAAGAATTTGCCAAACAGCAGGCTGCAATCATGGCTCAACAAGCCGAGCTCATCATCAAGCTGCAACAGCAAAGCGACGCATCCACCTCGCAACAAGTTCTTCCCCCAACAGGAGCTCCAGCACCTGGGGAGACGCCAAATGTCCAGGAAGGTATGGACATTCCGGTAGGGCCGGCTCCGCCCCCAATTTTACCTCAACTATCCAAAGCACCTACCAATCTACCGAGCTCTCTCTTCGAGTTCGAGGTTGATCATACGGCTCTGAAATTGAGCAAACTTGAGAAGCTCTTCAAGAAATCCCAAGGGGTCAAGGCTATGCCGGATATCGAAGACAGATATACCGAGGAGGCCGTGACACTCCCCGATAGGTTCAAAATGCCACAAATCGACCGCTTCGACGGGACGGGCGACCCCATGGTCCATCTCCGACTGTTCGCAGACATCTTGCGGCCAATGGGTCTAACGCGACCACAGAAGCTTTCACTATTCGGCCGAACCCTGTCGGGTGTGGCCGCCAACTGGTACGCAAAGTTAGAGGATGAAGTGAAGAAGAATTGGGATGAAATGGCTGAGGCCTTTGTCGCGCAATATTCGTACAACACTCAGATCGAGATTACAACTCGTGATCTCGAAACGACAAGGCAAGAGCCCAAGGAAACTTTCTCGGACTTTGTAATCCGATGGAGAGCGAAGGCCTCGATGATGACTCTAAGGCCTACTGATAAGGATCAAATTCGGATGATTGTGCGCAATCTCCAGCCTAAGCTAATGCAGAGAATGATTGTAATCCCCTTTCCCACTTTCTCAGATTTACACGATATGGGGGTACAAATCGAAGATGCAATGAGGCAAGGTCTGTTTGACCAGGAGAAGGAGTAGCCCAGGAGGGCATTTTCCCGCAGTTCGAATGCGACCACCAGTGGTGATGCAGCTGCAAGATCTTCTGATGTGGGCATGGTGGCTACCACCGTATCAAAAACAGCTACCCCATTCACCGGTGCGTCCAGAAGTAGCTCACAAAGAACAAAATATCCACCCCGAGTCAAGAGGGTTTTCACCCCGCTCTATATGCCTTTGTCAAAAGCTCTAGAGGCCTTAATCCGAAAAGGACATCTGAAGTTATTGGAACAACGACCCCTACCCGATCCTATCCCTGCAAAACATGATCAGACTAAGTACTGCGCCTACCATCAACAAACCGGTCATGACACCGACAGTTGCTTTCGTCTGCGCCATGATGTACAAGATCTGTTTGACAACGGGGTCATCCCTGCACCAGGTCCTGCAAAGTCTATCGGCACTTGATTAGTGAATTTGTGGGGGGATAATGTGATCTGATCAGAGATTGAACCACCTGCGGGCGGCGCTCGATTAACTTCAGACGTGGGAATGGCACGCACTGTTCTGAGCAATGTGTAAATACCAGTTTTCGTGCTCTCTGACTTGGGTATTGGGTCAGTTCTGTTGTTTTGTTTTGAGTCAATCTTTTTATTTTAAGTCAGTCTCTTTTTGTTTTGGGTCTGTCTTGTTGTATCGAGTCAGTCCTGTTGTATAGGAGGTCGGGTGATCCCGGGGGTGTTACCTCGGGCATCACCATTTTGTTTTGCGTCTGTCTTTTCGCTTCCTTGTGAGTCTGTTTCTGCCTTGGAGCCAGTTGTACCAACAGATTTGAATGAAACAGCAGTGGTTTTTCATGCTTTGTGCTTGCTTCTGCTTTGTGCCAATTGTGCCAGAAAGTTTGAATGAAACGGCAGTACTTTTCGCCTACTCTTCTGCACCCCAAAATCATTGCATTTGACCTAAGTTTTTCAAAACTTTTTGAACACTGCGGTGAAAACAAAGAGGAAGGAATTCCTCGGGATTTGCAAAACTTTGATCATTTGAGAGAAAGAGAGGCGTGCTAAGCCCTTAAATGAGTGAAATCATGCCTGTTAGCGTGAGTACTGAGAAGGACCCTGGCTTGATCCAGACTGGTTTCACACTATCTTCAGCGCGAGCGATTTGTCGCTTTCTTAAAAACTTTCAAAAACAAAATGTTTTGCACGGTCCTGCAAAGACCTGTGTGGAATCACTCGTGAGATTGTGCAGCCTAGGATCGCTCTCAACCTCGAAACTCAACCCCTTCGCTTCCAAACCTTGAAACTTGAATTCAGAAGGTTCAATGATCAACTACGATGTGAGGCCTGCGTGGCCGGATTCAAAGCAGCCCTCGAACAAGAGGCAAGAAAGTCAGATCAAGAAGATCAGATGTCATCAAAAGAAGCTTGCGAAGCTAGAACAACAGCCATTCTCCCGGATTCAGATAATTTCAGGATCTCAAAACCATTTGGCATGGACTTACTACACTTTTACCCTTGAGATGCTCGCTGGGCCGAAAACCCGGAAGGGCGACCCAGGCAAAAGTTAGAGCAAGAGAAAAATACAAAAAAAAGAAGCAATACAAAAATGCAAAAGAAAAGAACAAAAAAAGAAAATCAAAAAAAAAGAAGTGAAAAGAATTGAAAAGAAAAGGAGAACAAAGCTTGCAAGGTCGAAAACCCGCAACGGGCGCCTTAGCAAAAGTTAGAGCCTAAAAAGGAGAGGTTAATACCCGAGTGTACCTTAACCCCGAACTACGTGAGGCTTGATTCCCATCTTTGGGATACGTAGGCAACTTCATTCTGAAGTCCAGCCGTAAAATACTTCAAATTGACTGTGCCCATGTAATGGTTTCGATCATCTTCGATTTCTCTGTATCCGAGAATTTGGTTATATTCGTCGCTCTAAGGACTGCCTACAATGCGCTGCGGTGCCATCCACACAAGGGGCAACTTTCCGTTGCCATTCAATGCGCTGCGGTGCTATCCAAACAAGGGGCAACTTTCCGTTGCCATTCAATGCGCTGCGGTGCCATTCACACAAGGGGCAACTTTCCGTTGCCATTCAATGCGCTGCGGTGCCGTCCAAACAATGAGCAACTTTCCGTTGCCATTCAATGCGCTGCGGTGCCGTCCAAACAAGGGGCAACTTTCCGTTGCCATTCAATGCGCCGCGACGCCATTCAAACAAGAGGCAACTTTTCGTTGCCATGCAGTGTCCTTCAGACAAGGGGCAATTTTCCATTGCTACGGATCCGAGATTGTGCATCTCGAGAGTAGGTTCCGTACTCGTTGAGCAGTGGTCGTTTGCAAAAATAGTTTTTGAGAATTTTTACTAAGGTTGACTAATCTTCTCGAAAAGTATTCCATTTTCAAAACTGGACCATTTCTTGGACCCAAAAAAGGAAAATTTTCAGTGCTCATAGCCTGACTTGCATGATTTTCAAATCAAAAATTGAACAAGCATGTTAATCTAACTTTCATGTTGGTCAAAATTGTTTTAAAACCAAAATAAAAAAATGGTCAAAATGATGAAATAGGGGCACAGTTGAGTCAGACGTTCTGTCTTCCTCCTGTTGTCACCATATTTGCCAGAAGAGGGAACAACAAAGGGTTGAAAGCTCTATCATCCTCCAAGCAGCGAGGTATCAAGCCAAGTGCGAAGCACGAACCAGAATGGGACAAGATATTCCACTTCCTTATTTGGATAGATCTGATCACGTCCAAACTCCCCAACAGAGCATCGTCAACCGATGTCAGCTGCAGATTTGCTACACACCCAATTGTAGCACAGCCCCTCTATGGAAGAAACTCACTGTTGTGAACAAGAAGAAGAATCCGGTAGAATACCAGGGCCAAGAGCCCACAACTTCCTGCTTATCCATCAACCACCCAGGGGAGGGATAAAAAAATGAGAGATTAAAGAATAGAGAGATGTGCGCTGAGTGAAAAAGTGAGGAAAAGGGCTTTTTCAGCAAAAACAGAGCTTGAGGGCCGAGTGATGTGAGAATCACAATTGAGAAAGGGTGGGAAGCACTACCCGGTGAAACAGGCTCCCTGTGCACGTCTGTGTGTCATGTCTTTTGTTTTGTTTATCTCAATTCCTATTTTGAGTCGTTTCGAGTGTTACTCGATGTGTCTAGGTTGTGTGCCTTTTATTTCCTTGTTGAGTCGTTTTGCTGTGTTCAGTCGTAGGCTCAATACCCGGTCGAGAGCTCATTTATCAATTTCAAAAATAAAATCATTTTGCACTCCGAGTGCCGTGCCGTTCTCCACATCTGTGCAAAACAAGATTCGTTCTTTCATAAAACCACAGGATTCAACCCAGGTCATGCGAGAACAGTAGAACTAGGACCTATTTGAAGCTATATGGGTTCTAGACTACAAAGCAAAAGCAAAAGAGGAAATGTCGAGCATCTGAGTTTGTTTCAACTTCAGTAAGTTCTGAGATTGCATTCCGTGTGTATCTCTTCAAGTCTTGCCAAAGCTCCGAAGTATGAGTGTGCCTCTACCTCAAGCTCAAGATCAAGTCTGCTTCAAGCCAAAATGGCAATCAGAAGTGCTCTTCTTGAGTACCATTCCTTGCCAGAGGCATCTTGGCTATGTTCGCAATGAGTTCCTAGGAGACCAACTGCGACGGTGAAAACTAGAGTTCGAATGGCTGATGCCTAGAACGTAAAGGTTCGGGATTTCCGGGACTAAAGTCTGGTTTAAATACCCAGAGGCGTGTCCTCGGCTTGAAATCTGTATGGAAGCCCCATAGGTTGAGATAGCGTGTATGCACCTCAATTCTGGATACTGAACCAACCTAGTCTGTCACCCCGTTGGAGAATAGGGAAAGTTGTGAATATGATCAGGAAGAAAGGCAACATCCAAAGTGTTCTACGTGAAGAATCCTTGTCAGTATTTCAGAGCCTTTGTACTGTGAGTTGAAGGTAAGTGTTCGAAGAGCACGAGGGGAGATCCCCGTCAGCATAGAGCAGTTCATCGCCACTCACCCCATGAGGTGCTTTCTAAAGCGCCGCTACGCTTGTTTATTACATTCCTTAAACGTCATGCATTGTATTGTATTGTGCCCATCAAGTTTCTTTCTCATTCATGCACGATATTGTATGTACGGTTCATTCAAAGAAGTTCCGTTTAAGATCATTCATTTAGTGTATCAATCACACTTCATGCACTTAGTGGGGAAGATCCCTATCGGAGCAGAGCGATTTACCGCCACTCACCTCATGAGGTGCTTTCTAAAACGCTGTTTTGTCTATTTATTGCTTTTCTTAAGCATCATGCATTGTATTGCATTGTACCTATCAAGTTTCTTTCTCATTCATACACGATATTGTATGTACGGTTCATTCAAAGAAGTTCCGTTTAAGATTATTCATTTAGTGTATCAATCACACTTCACACTTCACTTCATTTATTTAATGTATCAATTACGCTCTCTTCACCTTTCAGTGTATCAATCACACTTCTTTCACTAAGTGCATCTATCACACTTTGTGTTAATTTTCAGTATATCAATCATACTCCGTTCACTAAGTGCATCTATCACACTTTGTGTTAATTTTCAGTATATCAATCATACTCTGTTCACTAAGTGCATCTATCACATTTTGTGTTAATTTTCAGTGTATCAATCACACTTCTTTCACTAAGTGCATCTATCACACTTTGTGTTAATTTTCAGTATATCAATCATACTCTGTTCACTTAATGCATCTATCACACTTTGTGTTCACTTTTAGTATATCCATCATACTTTGTTCACTAAGTGCATCTATCACACTTTGTGTTCACTTTTAGTATATCCATCATACTTTGTTCACTAAGTGCATCTATCACACTTTGTGTTAATTTTCAGTATATCAATCATACTCTGTTCACTTAGTGCATCTATCACACTTTGTGTTCACTTTTAGTATATCCACCATACTTTGTTCACTAAGTGCATCTATCACACCTTGTGTTCACTTTTAGTATATCCATCATACTTTGTTCACTAAGTGCATCTATCACACTTTGTGTTCACTTTTAGTATATCCATCATACTCAGTTCACTAAATGCATCTATCACACTTCGTGTTCACATTTAGTATATCAATCATACTCAGTTCACTAAGTGCATCTATCACACTTTGTGTTCACTTTTAGTATATCCATCATACTCTGTTCACTAAGTGCATCTATCACACTTCGTGTTCACATTTAGTATATCAATCATACTTTGTTCACTAAGTGCATCTATCACACTTTGTGTTCACCTTTAGTGTATCCATCACTTTGTTCACTTCACCCTTTTGTATATCAATTACACTTTGCTCAAATAGTGTATCTATCACACACTTACTTGTTCACTTAGTGCATCTATCACACTTTGCGCTCACCTTTCTGTGTATCAATCACACACTCCCGCTTAGTGTATCTATCACACACTCGCTTCGCTCACTTAGTGCATCTATCACACTTTGTACTCACCTTTTTGTGTATCAATCACACACTCTCGCTTTGTGTATCTATCATGCTTGTTCACTTAGTGCATCTATCACACTTTGTGTTCACCTTTTTGTGTATCAATCACATGTTCGCTTTGTGTATCTATCACACATGCACACTGTATTTGCAGTGCGAATTCCATAATTTTCTTACATCCTTTCTGCACGAGGTGTAGTTTGGCTCGAGTTTACTTGCTTGCTTAGCTTTCGCTTAAAATGTTGCATTTATTTCGCATAATTGCATCATTACAGCTCTCTTTGCTTGATCATGAGTGATACTCGGCTTCGCGTAGCGTATAAGTCCAATCTTCAACTCGGCTTCGCGTAGCGTATAAGTCCAATCTTCAAAATTTTCTTGCATATCATTTTGCACTTTGCCCCCTTTGCCTGCGGGCATGCCTGCGGGCACGTCTCTGTTTATTTTGTATGTCTATCTAAGTCTTCGGCCTTGTCAAAAATGGGTCATCTCTGGGCTTTGACATTTACTCTCGTCACTTATGACTTCCGAGTTCTGTCAAAGAGGGGCAACTGTAGACACCCCATTTTTGACCGACCTTAAGACTCAGACAACATCGATTGAGCGCTCAGTGATGGTGCATGTTCTGCTTGTCCTGAGATTTGGAAGTTTCGGCTAAGAGCCTTGCCTCCAAGCCTCGGGACCCTTTGTACTTTGACTCGGTCCGCGGACCAAGTTTTGTTTTCTCTTACTGGAGGGAGGGAGAGGTCTTGTAGACCATCTCTCAGTGGCCGTAGGCTACTTTTCATTGTCGTAGGCCATTGTTCCCATTTGGAGACTAGTTTTTTTATTTTCGGAGCTGTCGGACATGTGCCTCGGTTCGGGATCACTTAACATTCTCTGTTTGGCACAGTTTTTGAATCACACCTTGTTTCCTCTGTCTAGAGGGACGTTGTGGTCCGGGAGACCACTTTTGTGGTCGTATGCCACTTTTTGTGCTCAACAGCCGGTTTTCGAGGCCCCCGGCCACGCGTCTTGCCTCCAGAACTCTCGTTTTGCATCCGTGTTGGTTCGTTCTTGGCACGAACCTTGTTTTCCTTGTTCGGAAGGTGGTACAAGGGTGGGAGACTAGCTTTCTCCTTGGAAACCACTTTTCTCCCCGCTAGTCGGTTTTCTGGTCGGGAAACTGGTTTTCTTGGTCTTTGGGCCACATTTTATGGTTTCCCACCCCACCATTGGCTTGCTTTCAGTGTGGAGACCACCAATACTCTTGGCCGACCACTTTTTATCTGGGAGACCACTTGCCCTGGTCGGCCGACCAGGGAAAGTGGACAGCCGACCACCTTTTCTGGTTGGCTGGTTTCCTCCTGTTTTGTTAGATTGTGTGGATGCCAGCTATGCCAGCTAGAAGGCACAGACTGTATCCTCCATACATGTGTATGCAGGATTTGAATCCAAGCTTTTAGCTTCTTGAGGAAGCTTTAGCTTCAAACCTTTATAAGAGAGGCCCTCCCTCTCCTTTGCACAGGTTCAGAATTTGGTTGAAGGCAAAATACATATCTCTCTCCATATCTCTATATTTTGGCTCAAAGTGTGTATTGTTCTTGACCTATTGCACCACACCTCATAGCCATACTGGCCGGCCGGCCACTTCCAAGCCCAATATGTGGCCGGCCATGTTCCTATCTCCTTCCACTTTACAGCTGTACAGCTGTTTCCCCCAGAAAATATCTATATCCGGGGGATATTTTTTGGGGGAACAAAGGCTTGATTTTGGCTCCACTTTGGCTAAGGGTCTTCTCTCCTTCTCTCTTGGATATTGCTGGCCTCCCAACTCAAGAAAAGGAGTTACAAGAGTTGCTTGGAGGAGATAGATACATATCACCCCATTTCCTTCAAGTTTTGGGCTCCATTTCTTCATCATCTTCAAGCTCTACCATCACCACTCCGTTCCAGTAGCAAAGGAGGGGATTCCAGCAGCTTAGAGTCACCAAATCTGGTCCAAGAAGCAACAAAAGTGTTGGTCTTCAAAGGTAAGTCCAATTGCCCTCTTTTCTAGCTCATTTTTGCACCATCTCTAAGCCATACATGCTTATTGATTTGAGCTCCGACCAAAACTGAAAGTGGTCTTATTTTAAGCTCATTTTCTTGTTCCATTAAGGGCTCAACCCTTTTTGAGGCCCCCATATTGCACTTGCTTCAATATCCCCTTGTATGTCAATTTTCTTGCATGCTTTGGCAACCCATTATGCTTCCATTTTTGGGCATTTTACAGTTCTGTAAATAGGCTTATTTTGAGCCCCTATTCAACATTGAAGAAGGGCTCATCACTGTTTGGGACCTCCATATGTCACTTCATGTTATATCTCTCTTTTGGTCCCCATTTTTGCATGCTTTGGCAGCCTATCATGCTTCTGTTTTTGGTCTTTTTACAGGCCTAGAGATGGCCTTATTTTGACCTTCTTAACATGTTTCATTAAGGGTCTTTGGCCATTTGTGGAATATTTTGCATACTTCATGTTATAGCCTCTTTTGAGCCTCATTTTGCATTGCATTTCTAGCATGTTTGTATATTGTTTTGGATTTTTTACATTTCTGTAAATGTGCATATTTTTGGTCTCTCTTCAATGTTTTAGAAGGGAATTTTTCAGTTTGGGCTTTGCATATACCACTTGTTTCATTGCCCTCTCTTGGCCCCTATTTTTGCATGCCATTGTTGCCCTATCCTTGTTTGCTGTTTGGCCATGGTTTGTACTGGAAAAATGCTTATTTTGAGGCTGCCTTGCTTCTGTCTTTTCATTCCATGTACCAATTATGCATGCTTTGTATAGCTGTAAGCCATTTCACGTACTTAATCTTGCATTTCGGGAGAGATTCCATGCATCGGGTGTGTTTTCGCCTCATTTCGGGGCTGTTTTCCCCCACATTTCATTACTGAAAATCTATTAGCATGTTGCATTCTATATGCCATTTCATGTCATTTGCATTGCGTATGCCATTGCCTCGGTTTGCGTGCCCGTCTGCACGCATTTCGAGGCACTTCATTTTCATCTACTGGCCTCTTATGTGAGTGCGGTTGAGGCTCTCTCATATTAGTATAAGTCCATGTTGCATTCTATATGCCATTTCATGTCATTTGCATTGCGTATGCCATTGTCTCGGTTTGCGTGCCCGTGTGCACGCATTTCGAGGCACTTCATTTTCATCTACTGGCCTCTTATGTGAGTGCGGATGAGGCTCTCTCATATTAGTATAAGTCCATGTTGCATTCTATATGCCATTTCATGTCATTTGCATTGCGTATGCCATTGCCTCGGTTTGCGTGCCCGTGTGCACGCATTTCGAGGCACTTCATTTTTATCTACCGGCCTCTTATATCAGTGCGGCTGAGGCTCTCTCATGTTAGTATAAATCCATTAGCATGTTGCATTCTATATGCCATTTTAGCCATTGCATTGCGTATGCCATTGCCTCGATTTGCGTGCCCGTGTGCATGCATTTCGAGGCGCTTCATTTTCATCCATCGGCATCCTATGTGAGTGTGGCTGAGGCTCACTCATGTTGGTATAAACCCATATCATGTTTCCATGTCATTTACAGCAATTGCGTAATAATCATTTTTCTCGTTTGCCGTGCCCGTGTGCAACGCATTTCGAGGCATCTCATTTTCATAGCATTGTGCTACTGGATTATATCTTAGTTGCTTTCATGCATGTCTGCATATTGCATCGTGTTCGGGGTAGGAAGTTAGCGGGCACGGGAAACGAGGTACGTTCTGTAGCTCCGAGTGACGGAACGCGTCTCAGATTCACAAGCACCGGACACTCCGGATTATCCATTGAGGGTTAAGGTTTTATTGTGTTTTATACGTGCGTTCATTCTATATTGAGTGTGCAATTTCAACTCCTTCGGCCATCTGCCTCAGTATCGCGTGAATGGTGGCACGAGGATCGTGAGGCATGCACATATTTTGTGAAAATACATTGGCTTATGCCCCTTTCCTGGCTTCTCTATTGTTGCAGTAAAATGAAGGAATCAGTAAACTTTTCGGGAACTTGACCACGCGTTTCAAGAAATAAACTGCTAAACAGAGGCTAATTGGGGCATCCGGTGGATTCCCGCACAGACAACCCGGACATGCACATCCATCAGTAAAGCAAGGAGACCCTGGCTTGGCATGCCAGTTTTTTATTTATTCTTCTTAGTTGATTTGTTAATTAATTAGAATTTGTATATTATTCGGATGTAATATTTGGGACTGTATATTCTTTCATTCGGGCTGTAAATATTTATTCGACCATCTGCGAGAGGGAATATATATAA